>CM019069.1:145137672-145407672 GCA_009667805.1 Leptobrachium leishanense
ATGGCCGATCTGGCAACCCTAGCGTGCCCGCGTCCCTTCTCCCCCTAGACTTGTCACTGTTGGACGCTTGACCTGAAACGGTGGCTTCTTGGTGTCAAGTACTATAGGCTCCTGTTTGCAGAACACAGCGCCCGGGTAGTGCCACGGCTGCGCGTCGCACTACCATGTGCAACTGGTCTAGACCTGGTCATTCTCTACTTGACCCTATGATCAAGCAATGGTTTCGCACGCATGCTCTGCTTAAGACCGGAGATTCGTCGTCTCGCTGTCACATTGTCATAGTGCAGTGATGGTGACCCTTGGCTCCCCCGATGTTTCTAAACTACATGTCCCATGATTCTCAGCCAGTCTTGAGTGTGACTATGCATCATGGGACCTGTAGTTCTGAAAAACATCTGGGGTGGCAAGGTTCATAATCCCTGTCCCAGTGCCTTGACGAATAAAGCTTGATTTCCCTTTTTAACCTTAATGGAACAAGGACGCCTTTGCCGCCTCCCACTTGCCGTGTGTGATCAAAATGCAATCTCCTGTCCCTGAGCTGCATTGTTTTTTTTTTTTTTATATGTTGGTGGGGAAAGACACGGCGCTGTTACTAACCTTTTCTTGGTCTCTCCTCAGCTGCACAAGGACTTCTTCTTGCGACTTCATCAGACAGATCTACGTCCTCCAAGGGGCAGGCTGCTGGAACCTCTACAGGTCGAGAGCGGGTTCTCAGGGGATCGGGCAAGGAGAAGACCACGCTTGCTGACTTTGTGCCAGTGCTGACGCAAGGCTGGGCTGAAATAATGATTCGCCGACCGACTGGTAACGAACTCCTACAATCCCCATCTGCAGGAAACTTGGCTTTATCAATGACTTGTAAAAAAACAGCCCCTGGCACCTTCCGTCCCTAGATCACGTGACTTCCCATGTGATCATATAAATACAGGCTGAGCACCCCTAATATGTAACGTTCAGGACCCCCAAGCATTCCGCATTGTGGATTTTGGAATCTGACGTGGCAGGGGAGCCGCGATCCACTTTCTGCGGCATGTGCTCATACCGGGAGATCTGTGCAACCACTTATATTTATTTTTTTCTTGCGTGCTGTTCTGCAATGTCTCTGAGCAGCATATCCCACCCTGGGGCTTCCCAGAGCTCCTCAGCATGTGCCACAGCCCACGTAATAGCGCTGGAATGCCTCAAACCCGGTCTGGAGCGTTGCCTGTTGGTAGTTCCAAAATGCTGGATTTTGGAGTCTTCCTGATAGATGATACACGCTCATGCTGATTGTGGTCTTTGTACACTTAAATCACCCTGATATATTGGGTTTTCTCTCTTTCAGGGACGACAAGCTGGCTTATGAGTCTGGAGAACCCCCTGAGCCCCTTCTCCTCTGACCTAAACAACATGCCTCTCCAGGAGCTGTCCAACGCACTAATGGCTGCCGAGCGACTTAAAGAGCACAGGGAGACGGCGCTGTACAAATCGCTGTCAGTTCCGGCTTCCACCCTAAGCGCCGCCAAACCCACACTCCAGAGATCAAACACTGGTGAGAAGGGGGGTGTGCTTTGCCATTCCGTGTCGTGGGTGCAAGTTAAAGCGGCGACACGCAGTGTGGGGAAGCAGCATCGCGCACCCTGCGTATAGTTAACTTTTTTTAATCTTCCTCGCTCACCAAGTGTTGTGTCGGGAGATAAACGCTGAACGACCAGAGCGCTTGTGACGGTGCGAAACACGCGCTAATTGGAAGTGCCGTGTGTAACCGCCTTTCAGAGACTGTCCACGTTGAGTTTCTTTACCCAAAATGCTGGGCATGTTTGTTTTTGGGGGGGGGGGGGGGATTTTTGCATAGAACAAGATGTCTCGGTCGGTGATGGGACCCAAGTCTGACCACGACATTCGTTAATGTTCCCCACACACCTTATACACACAGCCTGAAGAGCATTTTTAATCTTTTCCCCGACTCATCCCATTGGGAGTCATCCCCGCACTCCAGGGTGCTTATCCTTTCCCCATGTTGGGCTTGGCTCCTCCTTACACTCCGCTGTTTAAAGCTCCATGTCTCGGATTCCCAGTTCAGGGGACACCCTCTGGTCCTGCCGTAGTATCCACAGTGTGAGATCCTGTTGTCCTCGGTCTCCATGATTTGTGGCGCCGTTGTGCAATCTGCTCTTCCTCTTTGCAGTGGCTTCTGTCTCTCCCGCCTTCCAATCCAGTGATCATGGGAAGTTGCTTAGGAGCATTTCCTGGGCAGGTACACGTGACTGGTTCCCGTTGAACGTAGCTTTACCCCCTCGGCATGTTTCCGCCTGTTTAACACCCCTGGGTGTTTTTCTGTGCTAATACCGGCAGGATTTTTGGGCCAGAAATGAGCCATGTCTAAGCTTTGTGGTGTTCATAATGCACGTGGAATCAGCGGGAGGAATTTCCTAACACTGGGTCTAATGAAATCTAAACGCGCATAGGGTTCGGCGTAACTGCATGTTGTCACATGGAAACGGTGTCCACGGGTCTGATCCTGGGACATCTGCTTCGTAGCAAGGTGTGTTTGTGTTAATGTGTGTTTGTTAATGTGTGTTTGTGTTAATGTGTGTGTTTGTGTTAATGTGTGTGTTTGTGCAAATCCATATTATACTAACAAAATACATATATTTTTGTGTACCTGTGTGTGTGTGTGTGTGTGTGTGTGTGTGTGTGTGTATAGTGAGTGGGTGTTGCTGTGGAGCACGGGGGCTGCTTCATCATTTTTAAACTTTTTTTTATTGCATTATTAACTTTTATTAGAATGTGAGCTCCTGTGCGCAGGACCATCTTCACCTCCTGTCTCCTCCAGCCTAGGTTATTTTTGTCTTGTTTCCTTTGGTTATTGTAAAGCGCTGCGGAAACTGTTGGCGCCATATAAAGGACGATGATAATAAAATGGTCTTTTGGTTTTTAACTTGGATTATATATTTTTTTGTATTAATCCTTTTGTTAAAGCAAAAAGATCTGCAGGTTATAAAAAAAACTGTATATAAAATAAAAAACGTAAAATCAGCTTTTTATTAGTATTTTAATATTAAATATTTAAGACTTGCGTTTTTATCACATTAACCCTTTCAATACCAAGGGATTTACCAAAAACAGTTGTCAAGAACCAAAGGGGGAAAAATTCAACAGGAAGAAATATTTGAATATTCAGTGTATTCCTTACTGTAATAAGCCATTTGGCAGGCAGATGGCGCCATCTACTGGCCATATGGAGTTGCAGCTCGTGGTTCCCTGCATCGGCTGCTGAATGCCCGACATGTCAAGGCATTCTTAAGCTGATTTTTAAACTGCTTTAGCATCTCGGGCATTATGCCCACAGGGCTAACACTTCGGGGGCACCTTCGGCAGCACAAAAACCAAACAAAACTCATGTTCTTTTTGTCCTTCAGAGCTGAAGATAGAGAACTCTGTACGTCAAAGGCACCAGCAGGTCCCGATACAGTTATCTCTCGGCAGTGAAGGGGTTAAAAGTTGGACTAAATTATTTTAATGATTAAAAATATTTTGTTAGCCTCTAACTTAATATTTGTAACAAGATATAATATTATAAAGAGCAGAAACCTTATATAATCTTTTTTTATATAGAAGATTCTTTTTATAGAATATAAATCTCTTTTTACTAAACTTTTTAAAAGATTTAAAACTAAGATTTAGATTTTTAAGATTAAAATCTGAACAAATTATTTTTAAAATCTTTTTTATTTAATCTTTCACCGTTAACCTTATAATCTTTTTTCCTTTTGTGCATGTAACGTCCCCCGGTTTGAGGCAATTTATGGAGATGTGCGTTTTTGATGGTCCCTTGGTTGTCTATGGGCAGGTTTGCATCTCGTAGCTTCTTGCTCTCATACAGGGATTATATTTGCAGAATCACCCGTTGTGCCGGAGGAGGGGGCCCAGTCAGAAGGACCGGAGGATGTGACGTCTCCTGCCGGCTCTCAGGAGCTGGATGACTTTGAGCCGGTGCCCAGCGAGGAGCCCCCAAGCGAAGCCAAAGCCGTGGAGATGACCGATGCGATAAGGAGGGTGAGCATTGCATGGTCACGTAGCCCTTGGCCAGTGATGCAGTTGGTTCCTGTTGCCCCTTTACACTTTCCCTCGTCTTGATTTCCAGTCGTCGTCTACATCCAGTCAAGAAGACTCTGCGGTTTCTCAGCCGGAGGAGTCGGAGAGTCGCGGGATTCCCATCGAAGGCAGAGAGCCGCCTTTCCAACCTTCACAAACCCTCAGCAAGTCCAGCTCCTCTCCGGAGCTTCAGACCTTGCAGGAGCTTCCCAAGGAACCGGAGACAAAGGAGGTGAAGGAACCAGACCCGGAGTCCAAATCTCTGCCCAAGGATGACGGCACGGATGCAGAGACACCTACGGGCCAGGTCGACAAACCAGATGTTGAGTGTGGCGCAGGAGCAATTCCCAAGTCTTCAGCAACCTCCGTCGTGGAACCAGCGGCACCAAACCCACCTCAAACGTCCTCTAGCTCATACCGTCCCAGAGGTCACACCATTTCAGACTCTGAGCCCTCCAGGAGGAGACGCCGGATTAATGTGGACGCTTTTAAGAATCGCACCAAAACAGCAAAAGCTGAGAAAGTTCCTGGGATAGACCCAAGGTAAACCTCCCGCCTGCACCTCCTGAGACCAGGGTCTCGGCTCGTCTGATCCGTCCTGTTTTTATTGAGTGCATTTTTTAGGCTTTTTGTAATTCACTTTATTTTATTTTCCTTTTTAGCTTTGTGTTTTTGCAGTTTTACCATTCTCCTTTCTTTGGCGACGAGACAAACAAGCCGATACTCGTACCGAACACTGAGGTGAGTGGGTAGGCGCCTGCATGCACAGGCATCCGATTCACTGGAACAGCAGGTGAGTGTCCAGCCCCCTGTCGGCCCTGCTTCATTCGACGTGGAGGTCCCAGCGTTTTAATGTTTTATCCCATCCTACTGTTTCCACCTTTCAAAGCCACGGCTGTCAAACTCGTGATGTTGATCAACGGCCAGGGAATTATTATTATTATTCTGTATTAAGCGCCAGCATATTCTGCAGCGCTGTACAATCGGGAGTGCAGACATGAGACATACTAAAACACATAAAGGAGCAGATGGCCCTGCCCATAGGATAATTGTGTAAAGTGCTGTATTAGTATGACAAGTGCTCAGCCAGACATCCCATGAGTTTACAATCTAAAGGACAGGGGGAAGTGAAACAGAAGAGGAGCTGGGGAGTGTGGATCTGGAGGCCAGAGAGAAAATAGCAAGTTACAGGTTTAGACTAAAGTGGCTACAGCTGGAGGGGAATGAATGTTTGGACCAACGACTGGGTGGGAGGGTGGATGGGGCGGGCGGGTGGCACTGCAGAGTGCAGAATCTGGGAGTGGTGGCTGGGAGTGTTGAGCTCAAGGGAGTTGGTCAAACTCCAGCCCCTCAGATGTTTGACAGCCCTGGTGTAGAGTTTTTAATTGTGCGTTGTCGGCAGGTTAGATATTTGGGACGTAATTTTATTTTTTTTCTGATCCAGACCTTCGAGAGGACGATGTTGCTGCTGGATACCATCCCCTCCTACGACACTCACAAAATTGGCATTCTGTATGTTGGAGAGGGACAGGTGAGTTAAATGAGGTTTTATTTTGCTGATTAGTCTTGGAATATAGCGCACCACACTCCATAATGCTGCTGACAGATGACTGCCTGTATTCAGACCCCTTTGGCCTCTACCCATGCCGGCAAGAGACGATAGTGAAGACCCCAGGCGTAAAGGCACATCGGCTTTCTGACAAATTATCCTGTAGATCACTGTCAACATAATGCAGAAGGGGTTAAGTATCTGGAATTATACAAGACTTGGGCGATGCAATCCCAGATATCGTTTTGGAGGCCAACTCCCAGCATACATCAACAAATAGACGATACGGCCGCTCCAGCTTATATTCGGGCAACTTTATTGAGCTTGCATCAGAGACAACCTCTTGACTTTCAAAGTCTCTTTTTCGACGCGTTTGAGAGTTGAAACATCGTCTCTGCTCGATTTTTAAGTTAACCTGACTTCAAGTTGGAGCGTCCGTATCGTCTTCTGTTCGGATTATCTGTAACCGTGACCCATTCCAAAATACATAATCTCTATCAATCTCACCCCTGACCTCATGTGACCGCGGCATGAGTGAACGCCCTCCAGGCTGTGTATGGAACATAAATGTAATGCTTAGATTTGGGTCCCGTCCCCAAAATACCTAATTTTTATATGCAAATACCCCAAACGATAATGGTCTCAGATACAGAAAACCTGGCCTGTGCTCAAAGGAATGAGATCTTTCATCTTGACGAATCCAAAAGTGATCCAGTTTATTCTCCTCTAAACTGGATCGGGGTGTCCTGGGTTTGTGCGCTCTCAGGGTGTCCTGGCTGTGTGGGAGCGCCTGCATCCATAATGCAAAAAATAATGCTTATTGTCAGATCGGCGACGAGACTGCAATCCTGTCCAATGAGCACGGCTCGTATAGATACACGCAGTTCCTGACCGGGATGGGCAAGCTGATCGAGCTGAAAGACACTCAGCCTGACAAGATCTTCCTCGGAGGCCTGGACGGCCGTAGCGGAGATGACGGGCTGTTCACCTACTGCTGGCACGATGACATCATGCAAGGTAATACTCATGGTTCTGGCCTGGGCTTCCGTTCAGTTCAGCAGTTGGCTATGAATTGACCCCCTCCCCCCCCCCGGTCCCCCGTCTTTCCTTATCTCATTCTGACACTGCTTGTAACTTTCTGTGCCGTTTCCGCAGTCATCTTCCAGATCACCACCCTAATGCCCAACAACGAGATCGACCCGCAGCGCTGCAACAAAAAGAGGCACGTTGGAAACAACTTCGTCAACATCGTCTACAACGACTCGGGAGAGTTCTACAAGCTTGGCACCATCAGGGTAAAGCCTGCCATGAGTGGTCTAAGGGGGAAGCCCATAAAAATATACTTGATAGCCCTGTGATGAACCCTCCACTGTGCTCGGTTATATAGCGGTACTGCATACCCTCAGTCACCCCACTAGCTCATACCTGTATATAACAGCAGGTGAGGTTACAATGCAACTAAAACCCTGTAACATCAAGCGAAACCCCAAAAAAGTGCGGAAATGTTTTTACCTACTCCCCACCTGTACTGCTATGAATGCAAACCAGCGTGCGGAAGCATTATGCCCCACTCTCTACCTGTCCTACCATAATGACACAGCGGCCAGCTGGAGGGAGTCTTTAATCTCCTTTTGTAAGAGTTGGGATAATGCAAACTCCACCTAGTACATTGGCGAACCTTGACACCCCAGATGTTTCAGAACTACATGTTCCTTGATGCCTAGCAAGCTTTAATCCTGTTGGAGCATCGTGGCATACGTAGTCTCAAAAACCAAATGGAGTGTCGAGGCTTGCCATCACTGACCTAGACCAGCCAAACACGCTGCCTTGTTTTTGCCAGTTATCCCCGTAACGTGCAGGTTCTGCGCCCACGTGCAGAATGCGTCCCTCACCGGCAGTATCCCGAAGGAGCACTGGCTCTGGCCCAAACCCCATCAAATACAGTAGATCTGCGCAGGGTGAAACCCACACTGGGACTATTTAAAAAAAAAAAGTGAAGGTATAAGACAAAGGATCAGGAGGTAGCACAGGGACCTGGTTAAAGCTCGTTGCTGGGGAAGGTTGAATTTCTTTTTCACATGTTTCTATTACTCGCAAATACACAAAGGGGGGGAGGCACAGTATATACCACAATAAATACATAAGGGAATATTAATATACCACAGACATCAGGGAATAGAGTGCAGAAAACACAAACACCCGGCTTATACAATTGTAGATACAGGGTGACTTTGACAAAGGGAAGAGCAGGAAAACATCTGAACTTTGGGTACATGGGCCTAGAAATGTATTTGAGAGGTGCGGGCCTGAAGTTTCAAAGTGATGCATGTCACAATCCTTTTTTTTTTTTTTTTTTCTCCTACATCCAAGGATTTGGAAGAAAATAAAAATCCTACTGGTTGTGTCCCCTTTATCAGGAATTTGGGAAATATTATTTTTGAGTTGTGATGCCAAAAGTGAAATATCCCCGTGACTAAATGGATAAATAATGTATAAAACATCCTTCGGGCTGTGTTTAAGGTGTGCGTGTGATAAACAAAGGGATTCAGTGTCTAAACTTGGGTCCTGTATAAGATCTCATTAATGGATACAAATATATCCCCAAAAAATCAAACGCTTCTGGTTCCGGATAAGGGACACTCGACCTGTAAACCCGTTTGTCCTGTTGGAGATTTTAAAATGGAAATGCAGCATTTAAGAGCTCGCCGGCCGCTGAAAATGTCTTTCATCACCAGGGCCAGTTCAACTTCGTAGATGTCAACATTCAGCCTCTGGATTGCGACAGTAACCTCGTCACCCTGCAGTGCCGGAAAGGTAGATTTAGAAGGAAAAAAAAAATTGTCCCATTACAAATGTTGATGTACCATCATACTAAATTTTATTCTCTCCCTCCCAATAGAAATGGAGGGCCTGGTCGACGCCTCCGCGGCAAAAATCGTGTCTGATAAAAACCTTCCCTTCCTGGCCCGTCAGATCGCTTTACATTCAAACGTAAGAATCTCTTGGTGCCGCTGCTCTTTGCCGTCTGTCGCCCGTTTTATGTTAAAGTGAATTAATTTTGAAGCGGAACCGGCTTCCTGTTCGTTTCTAAAGCACTTCATGAAATTTTCAGATGGCGGCGCAGGTTCACCACAGCAGATCCAACCCCACGGATATTTATCCTTCCAAATGGATCGCCCGACTCCGGCACATCAAGAAGATAAGACCCAAGGTAGGAGAACTGTGTGGCGTCATTTCGAGTGAGCAGGAACCCTCTAGTTCTCGACTTCAACTTGCCTTTATACAGCGCCACAGTTCACCGCGGAGCTGTAAAATCCTGATGCTGCAGCGTTGGGAGGATTATGTCCCGATTCTGATCCATTGTCAATAACGCAATGTGCAAACCCTGCACACAAAGGAAACTTGTATTTTAACCCTTTTGATGCTGTGGGACGTGCTATGCCATCCACGTGGCGAGCGGGCTTTGAAGCCGCAGGGCGTACTTGTACATCCCGCTGACTTCAATGGGCCACCTTGACCCCTCTCTGCAGCCTGCGTGCCATTGGCTGCAGAGATGGTCTGAACTCGAGCCGATTTTCTCTGCAGCCAATGACACACATTGCCTGCAGGCTGAAATCAGCAGCTCGTGACGGCACCTGCCGGTAAAAGGCATACCTGTACCCATCGTGCGACGCCTGCCCATCTTTAAGGGGTTAAATAAGAATTGGGAGCAGTGATGTGATGTCTAAACGAATCGTCCCACATTTCCTGTGATTCTCAGTAACCCTTAGATTTTCCCAGTCTTCAAGTTTTTATTTTTTTCCGTGACCACCTCCTCCTTTCCTGCCCTCATTTTCCTTTCTTGCCCCAGGCCCTCCCCCTTTCTTGCCCCAGGCCCTCCCCCTTTCTTGCCCCAGGCCCTCCCCCTTTCTTGCCCCAGGCCCTCCCCCTTTCTTGCCCCAGGCCCTCCCCCTTTCTTGCCCCAGGCCCTCCCCCTTTCTTGCCCCAGGCCCTCCCCCTTTCTTGCCCCAGGCCCTCCCCCTTTCTTGCCCCAGGCCCTCCCCAATTGGCACCCAGTAAGCGCTCTAATTCTTCTAATTTCAGGTTCACAACGAGCTGTTGGAGATCGCTGCCAATCTCCCCTATCCCAATTACATGGTTGCCAACAAGCATCCCATGCAGACCCCCCTAGATCCTAATGGACCTTTTGAAACCGGTCAGAGAACCAGGTTGATTTCTGGTGTGGACGACTTCACGGAATTTGCGTAACCTCTCTTCTTACTGAGGACAGCCAGGTTTATAGATTTAGAAGGACGCGTTTTGTTCAGCGAGCCGGGGATGGGCGAGATCAATGAGGAGCCGTGCATCTTCCATTGGAGAAGAGTTGGAGATTTTGAATAATTCTGTCTAGCCACGTTTTTATAATTCTCGGTTGAACAGAAGCGTCTTGGTGTCCTGAACGGTGCGTCCAGGATGTGAATGGGTAAGGGGTCTCCGGGTTCCAGCAGGTGGCGTCTTTTGAAGCTTGGCACGCCGGATGATCTCTTGACATGGTCTGGAAACCATTCTTCTGGATTTTAAGAAAAGACTTGACACTAAGTTATTTCCACACAATTCAAACGCTAGTAATTCACTTATTACTCACCTGTTTTCTGTGAGTTTCAGGTGGTTTCCTCGTTCTCGGTTGGTTTGGGGGGTTTGTATTCGTTTTGCAGTGAGATTGTTGTGCACTTTTTTATTGTTGCTTTCTCTATTGTATAGTGCTGCAATAAAGACATGAGCATTGCCAGCGTTTCTCCCACTTCATTTGTCATCACATCGGTCCTGGATGATGGTCATTAAACGTCACTGCTCCCTAGTGTGTATTATGTGCCCTGGTACAGCCGGTTTATGTTGGGTTCAGAATTGTAAAATTTTCCTAAGGACTCAGAGGCGAGTATTTGCTTCTCTTTAACATTTAACAAAAAACTTCCCCACAATTGGGATACACCCCATACACTGCCCCAACCCTTCTCCACACATAATGTAGCCCTGCCCCAAGGGCAGTTATCCGTCTTTAATCTCGCAGCAGCAAGGAAATGGTTAACATTACGAAAGAGAAGCAAATGGGAGCCTCAATGTCTGGTTATTTGAAATCCACTGCATTTAACCAGAGACTATTCAGTAAACTCAGAATTTGTCACCGACTTACACCGAGCGATGAATTTCCCCCTTTTGACAGCTTTGTGAATTCACAAATTGCACCCATTTACCTGCATTTGGTGAATTGACGGCAAAATACGGTGCACTGGAAATTTCAGCGACATGACCAGTGTTTAAGGTTTCAATTCGACAGGTAAAAATGTGTTAAATGTAAGGTTTCATTTTAAGACTTTTGCATAAACTTTTTTTTTTTTTTTTTACCATTATGAATTTTTTTTTCGTTTTTGTCTTTTTTGAAATTGTAATGCGTCCAGCCTGAGCCCTCTGGGCAAGACTATCCAGGCCTATTCTTATCCCTGTCTGGTCAATGCCTCCTCCCCTTTAGCTCCTGGATTTCCCTGTAGCCTGCCAGGCCTCTGACCATCTCCTTTTTCTAAGCCAGTCTGCTGTGCTGTTATAAACGTCTTTTTGCCTTTTGCTGCCTAGATTTGCCTTTATATTTTGTTCAGTTAACCTTGTCTGTCCCTTCAGTTGCCTTGTCATTTGTTTTTTATTTTGTTCCTACCTGCTCTTTCCCTCGCTCCTCTGTGCTCTTATTTTAACCTTGTGCTGATCTTCCTGTGTATCAACCTTGGCTTGGCTGACTTCCTTCTCTGGTTCTGACTCCTGGCTTGGCTGACCGACCTCCCTCCCTCTCTGGTTCTGACTCCTGGCTTGGCTGACCTCCTCCCTCCCTCTCTGGTTCTGACTCCTGGCTTGGCTGACCTCCCTCCCTCCCTCCCTCCCTCCCTCTCTGGTTCTGACTCCTGGCTTGGCTGACCGCCCTCCCTCCCTCTCTGGTTCTGACTCCTGGCTTGGCTGACCTCCCTCCCTCCCTCTCTGGTTCTGACTCCTGGCTTGGCTGACCGACCTCCCTCCCTCCCTCTCTGGTTCTGACTCCTGGCTTGGCTGACCTCCCTCCCTCCCTCTCTGGTTCTGACTCCTGGCTTGGCTGACCGACCTCCCTCCCTCCCTCTCTGGTTCTGACTCCTGGCTTGGCTGACCGACCTCCCTCCTCCCTCCCTCTCTGGTTCTGACTCCTGGCTTGGCTGACCGACCTCCCTCCCTCCCTCCCTCTCTGGTTCTGACTCCTGGCTTGGCTGACCGACCTCCCTCCCTCCCTCTCTGGTTCTGACTCCTGGCTTGGCTGACCGACCTCCCTCCCTCCCTCTCTGGTTCTGACTCCTGGCTTGGCTGACCGACCTCCCTCCCTCCCTCCCTCCCTCTCTGGTTCTGACTCCTGGCTTGGCTGACCGACCTCCCTCCCTCCCTCCCTCCCTCCCTCCCTCTCTGGTTCTGACTCCTGGCTTGGCTGACCTCCCTCCCTCCCTCCTCTTCTGGTTCTGACTCCTGGCTTGGCTGACCTCCCTCCCTCCCTCTCTGGTTCTGACTCCTGGCTTGGCTGACCTCCCTCCCTCCCTCTCTGGTTCTGACTCCTGGCTTGGCTGACCGACCTCCCTCCCTCCCTCTCTGGTTCTGACTCCTGGCTTGGCTGACCGACCTCCCTCCCTCCCTCTCTGGTTCTGACTCCTGGCTTGGCTGACCTCCCTCCCTCCCTCTCTGGTTCTGACTCCTGGCTTGGCTGACCTCCCTCCCTCCCTCTCTGGTTCTGACTCCTGGCTTGGCTGACCGACCTCCCTCCCTCCCTCTCTGGTTCTGACTCCTGGCTTGGCTGACCGACCTCCCTCCCTCCCTCCCTCTCTGGTTCTGACTCCTGGCTTGGCTGACCGACCTCCCTCCCTCCCTCCCTCTCTGGTTCTGACTCCTGGCTTGGCTGACCGACCTCCCTCCCTCCCTCTCTGGTTCTGACTCCTGGCTTGGCTGACCGACCTCCCTCCCTCCCTCCCTCTCTGGTTCTGACTCCTGGCTTGGCTGACCGACCTCCCTCCCTCCCTCCCTCCCTCTCTGGTTCTGACTCCTGGCTTGGCTGACCGACCTCCCTCCCTCCCTCCCTCTCTGGTTCTGACTCCTGGCTTGGCTGACCGACCTCCCTCCCTCTGACTCCTGGCTTGGCTGACCGACCTCCCTCTCCCTCCCTCTCTGGTTCTGACTCCTGGCTTGGCTGACCGACCTCCCTCCCTCTCTGGTTCTGACTCCTGCCTTGGCTGACCTCCCTCTCTGGTTCTGACCTCCACTTGCTTTCGACTCTGTATTTTCTGTCTTTTTCTTTAACCAGCAGTAATATTCCCTTAGCATTCGATCCGGTCCTTTAGATGAGGGTTTTCTTTCTGTGCTGCTGATTTTGTCTGTTCTTGGCATTCCCCTTAACCCTTGCTTTGTTTGCTATTCAACCAGGAGCACGCGTGCCTTTTGGGCTCCTAGCCCCTCCCACCTTAGTTTGTGCCAGTTGCCCCAAGACAGGAATTTGCCAATTTTGTTTTTTGCTGATGTCCGATTTAATCCATTCAACTCGCTACAGCGATTGTTCGCTAAATAGTAACTTCACAGCATTTGCACTGAAATGGGCTGAATAGAAAAGTGCTGACATTATTCACGAAGCACCACATTTGAACAGACAACCCCCCCCCCCACCTCCCCGTTTGTCATTTCATGTGAACAAGTAGGCTGACTTGGGATACCTTTTTTTGCCTTATTTCTGAGTGACCAACAGGTAGATATTGACCAAACTTTGGCAGAACAGAAGCTAGAAACTATAATGGTGGTGGAGGAAGAAAGTGCAGCGACCTTTGGCAGTTCCCTGAAACCATGGATTATTCAATAAAAGCACTGACAAGTGAATAACCCCTTTTAAATAAAATGTTCCTGGCACAGTACCCTGTGTGTTCTAGGTATCCAGAGCCCCGAACCCCTCACGCGCTGAGAAAACACACTGCAAACAGGCAAATCAGTCGGGATGGTTGTGCAGTCCGTGTTTATTTCAAGACTTTGTCGTTACAGAGCAGTGATACTTTATGCAGCTACTGACAGAAAAAGGCAAAATAGTGACCTCATGTACAGGGTGGGGGATATGATGATCTCCTTCTTGAGGGGGGTGACACCCCCCCCCCCCTCTTACCAAATGGTGCTGGATCACCTACAGCAAAGATCTGACACCATGAATAACCCCAAATATTCACACAGGCAATAAATAAATGTATAACTCCTGCCCGTGTGCATTACGCCAGCATATGTTCTCAGACACAGCATGCACAAAGGTCACGGACAGCGGGACACGGGGATAAGTGCACTTTTAAAACATTTAACTGCTGATGCAGCCACATCGACGTGCAGCATTTGTCCTTTACCAGCAGAAACAATGGCCGGATGGCTCCTTCAACCAGGTACTACCATGGGGGGGAAATGTGACCCCTCAACTCTACCACCCCCCCCCCCCCCTCTCCATGTGTGGGGTGAACCCAGTCTCCCTATTTTACTGTAGGAAAGTCACCTGATATGGTCTTACTTCTTCTCCCTCCCCCCCCCCCCCCCTTCTTAATCCTTTGAGGCCTGTATTTTCATTCTGAAACCACTTTTAAACTGAATCCTACAGTGGCTTCAAATTACTCTTATTAAACACATGACACACTAAATTGAATAATTTCAACGTTTCCAATTACATTTCATGGGCCTAAAAGGGCAGTTTTTTTTTGTAAACGTCATCAATTTACAGGAAAGCCAAATTTTTATCTTAATGTTCTAGTTTGGATTCCTGACATTTAAATTCTATTTTATTTTTTAGTATGGGTTGGGGGGGGGGGGAGAATGAAGCTCTATCCTTCGTACTCAAACTGGTGGCATCTTAGTTCGTGGGTAGAGCTAAAACACCTTTCTGCCAGTGCGTTCTGTTTTTTCCATTTCCTTATTCTTGGTGATTTGTTTTTGTTTTTTTTTTGGTTTAATACATACAAGGGCTGTTTTTAGTAAAATTTTACCCTCACCTTTTTTTAATTTAAAAAAAAACAAAACTCTCAAACCATTTGCAGTGGATTTTGCATAGTCAGTGCTGAAGGAAATTAAAAAAAAAAAAAATCCCGAAGGCCAGTGACGGTAAACCTGGCACCTTTTGTATGTATGTCTCTGAACTACGTGTCCCATGATGCCTAGCCAGCCTCGTGTGACACCTAAGCATCACTGGGCATGTCGTTTCAAAACATCTGGGGCGCCAAGGTTCTCAATCACTGCCATAAGCAACTAGGAAGAATAAATGGTATGGTGTGCAGCGGGCCCCGTACGATCAATAACATAATGCAGATACATGGCTAAAGGAACGCAGCAAAATATTCTAAAATGTTAAATAAGCAGCTTAGATATTTTATGGTTTTATTTGGCTTTACACGGTTATTAGCTGTTCCTTTTTAAATACTGTGTTTATGGAGCCCTGCTGGGCAGATAACTACCGCAATGGTGCCCAACCCTGAGCTTTGGCACACACAACCTTTTGGGAGGTACATGTCCCACCATGCAATGACCTTTCTCCTCCAGGAAGATCGGTGACACCCCGATACGCACCTCCCCATACATCCCAAAACCGTATTATGTCGTCCTTTTCCTGGAGGAACAAGTTAACGTTCGGTGGAGGAAAAAAATAATTAAATTCTACATTCAGTGGACAGGATGAGACGAGATCTCCTCACCGCACAGACCAGCGCCCGAGAGGAGGTCTACCCCCCCCCCCCACGATGCTTTTACCATCGATACTGTGAGCAGAGCAGCAAAGCCATCTTGTACAATCCTGTATGTATATATGTACGATGCATACACATCACGTGTCATTTAAATACCCTTCGAGGAGCCGAGCTCCGGCCCACCGATCTACGCGAATGCTCATTGGTTAAGACGCTATGAAAATATAGCAAAACATCCCAAAATATATACACATTTCTATCCTGTAAAAAGGGATTCACAGGCAGACAAAGACTGAACCGTCCGACTGAGCTCCGAGAACAACATGAATGTCCCCCACCGGCCAACCGGAATGCGACAGCGGGCCACCAGAGAGACGTATCACTGCGACGCAGTGATGCATCTATCTCTTTTGCTATGCCTATACTTTGTTTTTAGGCTGTTGCGTTGTGGGTTTTCATTCTGCTTATTGTACCTTGAGTTGTGTTTCATTGTATTCTATTGCAGTTTCTGTTTTACTTTAGTGTATGTCTGGGTTTTTTTTTTTTTTTTTAGCCCGGCGCACACGAGGCGTTTTTTTTAGTGCGCACTAACGTGCGTCGCAGCATATAATTACACGGACAGAGAAGACCACACGGATAACGCGCGCTACGCATAAAACACTTGCTGAAGACGTCCGTCATGGAAACACCAAGGCTGTTGCACTCGCATTGACACGACGTTGGGTGCGTTCTGAACGTCCAATGCAGCGCGCATGAGCACTTGGACGGCCATGTGCAGTGAAATTAGCGCACCAGCGATGCCATTCAACTCATTCAGTTTTTTACGACGTGAGTCAAAAATAACGCATCGTCTGGCGTCTCTTCCGTAGTTTTTTAACGCACGCTAGTGCGCACTAAAAAACGCCTCATGTGCACCCGGCCTTAAATAAAGTATAAAGTTGTTTATTTTTTTTTAAGTTGTGCTCTTTGAGCTGTTTTCAATGTATTGTGTTTTAATGTATTCTACTGTACTTTGAGCTGTGCATTATACTGCGATATCTATTGGTTTTTCCTTTATTCTACTGTACTTGGAGTTGTTTTTTTTAAAAAAAATATATATAAATAAATTAAAAAGGCAAAAGATTTATTTGGAAGAGAAACCAGAGTATACTCAATTTTTATACTTTGCAATTCCTGTTTGGGTTGTTTATATTCTACATTACTTTGTGTGGTTCTGTATATATTATACTGCAACTTCCATTAGTTTGGTGTTTTCTTTTTTTTAACTTTATTATACCTTGAGCTGTATTGCAATTTTTAGTTGGGTTTTACTCTCTATTAAGTGACATTCTTACTTTGAGCTGTATTTTACATTATTATGCTTTGAGCTTGTTTCAATGTATTATCGATCTGTACATTAAGTGGTGTTTATATTTTGGTTTTGCTTTATCCCGCTGTCATTGGCCATTTTTTTATTTTAGTATTTTTGCCCTGTTGTTTTGTGATAACCCCCACATGTATTGGATGGCTTAATGTTTTTTATTAGTAGAATTATTGTGTTTTTTTAAACTTGTGATCGCTTATTTCTGTTTTAAAAACACATCTCGGCACAAAAGATGCGATGCAGGGATTTGCCCATCTGCGTTTTGGCGTGTGTGTGTGTGTCACGTTGTGCTTTAAACCTAAAAACAAAGAAGAATTTTAAAAAATATTTTTTTGGGGTAAATGACAGATCTGTCCCGACTCGCCTGACGTATTCAGTCAATGTCGTCTACCGCCCAACCCCCTCCCCAAAAAAAAATACTGTCACAATAAGTATGTTCCTGCTCTAGTTACAAGTGGAAAGGCATGAGTTAAAGTGCAAGGCGCTCCATGCAAACTGCGGAATCAACACATAAACATATATATACACAAATAGCAATACATTCATAAAATAAAGCGGATCAAACCATTAAATTGTTTGGTTTCTAGCGAGCCAATCTTGTTGGGTGTTTTGTTTTTTCTCCCCTCCCCCTCCTCTCTAAGGAAGCCTAGAAGACAGAAATTTCCTAATTCTCAGTGCTTTTTGTACTATGGCAACGCACCGGCAGCGTCCGGGCGCTCACCATTCAACTGATGGTGGGTGACGGCAAAACAATGGTCGGTGGACAGATTTTGCTCAGATATAAAAGTCCCTAAGTCTCGGGGGGGACCTGCCCTAAAGAGAATACTTTGAATAAAAATGGTTCCTGACTATACCCCCTTAACCCCTTTCACACCTCCCCTTCCCCATCACTGGGGTAAGTGTTGACACAACTGTATGAAGGCAAGGTTTCCATTCCGAGAAGCCACCGAGTGGAGAGTGTGACCAGAACAACCAATTTTACAGAGTGATTATCCAGACTTTGTGATATTTTGAGCAAAAACAGTTGTGCCACGGTTGAGAGACGAGGTCAGCTCGGGAAAAGAGGAAGCCGACGTCTGTCGAGAATACGTCTCGGGTTTTGGACGGGGTGGACCTCTTTCCATATCTCCCGTTTTTCAGATTTCGAACAATCAAAAGGGAAAATGATAGCATTTTGCGGCTGAACGTGTGTCACCTAGACCAGAAGGACACATCTGACCACCGAACGCAAGGCTGTCCGTCATGGCGGCCCTCCTCGAGGTTTAGCGTGAAGCGAGTTAGTGCGGTGTTCTCAGGAGTCTCATCAATAGACGAGAATTTTAACTCTGTATTTTAAGTGCAATATAATCTCCACGGAGACGGAGACCGTTTGCGTCCCCACCGAATCCAGTCTTTTTTTAAAAAAAAAAAAAATTGAGGGGTGGTGGATTTTGGTTTTTCCCTTTGTGTACAAGACCGGCTGTTCCTCTTTAGAGACCAACACAATATTTCAGACGTTCCTGCAGCATTATGAATGATTTGAAGAGAGACCAAAGAAGAAGCTCCGAGATTCTGTCGTAGTAATACCCCGGATATGACCGGGTAGGCACTTCTCGACACTCTGGTTCCTTCTGAAAGCACCATGATAAAAACAAAACGGCATAAAGCACCTCCGCCAGACAACAAAAAAAAGATTTGGTTTGTCCGTTAACACTGAAAGGCATCGGGTTGCTCCGTTTTTCCCTAGATCCAGTCCACGAGGAGGTTTAAAAAGAAGGAATTCTGAGACAGCCGGCTGTCTACGTGTCGACGTCGAGAAGGGAACAGACCAAGCCACCAGGGCTTGAAGGAAAACGAATAGCCGCCAGGGCTACGAAAGACATCCGTGAAAACCTTATAAGCCACCAGGGCCTATACAGAGTTACATTAAAGCTTTGAAAGCCACCAGGGCTTGTATAAAAAAAAAAGTAGAGCATTTATGAGCCGCCAGGGCTCAGAGATGGAGAGAGGCCGAGTTATTATGGTGGAATCTTTGGATCTTGCGGAAAAACACTGACGGAAAAAAAATATCCCTTTCATATGAATCGGCGAGTGGTTGCCTGGCAGCGCTCTTCTCACGCAGACATACCACGTCCCAATTCAAGTTTCTAGAAAAGGCTTAGCAGCTTTCTAGATGACTGACTGACTGACCGACCGACCGACCAACACCACGGACGACATGTCAAAACTGTTCCACTGTTGGCACGGAAGTGAGGATGTGCTCCTTGATGCTGGATCCATTGCCAACGATAAGGTGGGTTTACGAGCGACAAGCATGATGCAACCTGCTAACTCACACTAGGGTGTACTCTGTTATGGGCCCGCATCGATTTCCTCTTCTTGTGTTGGGCTATCTGCATGGGGACCAAAGCTGGCTCGTCTCCCATCACTTTCTCTACAGAAATTACCTTACTTGCCAACGAGCTCTCAGCCAGCGGTTGAAGAGCTACGGGTGGCCTCGCAACCTGCACTGAACTCTTTGGAACGCTTTCTTTGGACTTTCTTGACTGTGTGCCACTCGGGTCTTGGCGGCGGAAAACAGATTTGGGTGTTGGATGACCTTTACTGGGTCTTTCTTGGGCACTTTTCCTTCTTGTTACCTTAGCTTGAACATCTTCCAGGCTGCACTCTATGCGATACACCTCCTCCGTGGCGTGGTTAACCAAGTCAAACTGTGAAAGGAGGTTATCCAGCACTGGCAACAATCTTTGGATGGTAGAGTCAGCCTCCATTTTTTCTCTGGTGCTTCCAGCGCTAAAGGGGTCTAGCTGGCTGGAGATGGTAGAGAAGGAAGACGACGAGGAGGTGTCCGACGCGGCACTTGGGGTGGGCAATCGGATAGACTTTGAATCACTGGAAGAGCGTGAAGGAAGGGGCTCCATTCCTTCAAACCGAACCTTGTGACGGAACTGGAACACAAGAGAAGAGGGACACATTAAAAAAAAAATTCAGCCATACCTAGACATTTTAAACAAAGACCATGTGATCGTTGAGGATGTTCATGCCAACACCAACCACAGGAAATTATTTTACTAATTTATTCTAAAGTGATAAAATTATGACAGCCACGTAACACTGTGGTCTACTCCGACCTCATCAGTAAACAGGAGACCATAACTCTTAGTGGCTCCTCGTTACCGACACTATTATGACTCTGCTGTTGTATTATCAGCTCGAGTCAGAATATTTGGGAGCCACAGACAGATACCGGCAGCGCCACCGCTGTGATCTGCTTCTGGAGTTCATAGGACTCCATGAAGTCAACAGAGATCCTGCATGAGCTCTGCATCTTTGTAAGGTGGCATTGGTCGCCTTCCTTGACCAGCTCAGAGTTGATCGATCCCTGTGATGATTGAAGAGAATTTTTGTAAGAACTTCTTATGATTCCTATCCGGGTTGTTGGTGCGCCGCCATATTGGATCGATTAATGATCCTCATGGTTCACAGCTCGTGAGCTCCACATAAAATATGGCAGTCCCAGGCAAGAATTTAGGGAACATCAGTGACAGGGTTGAATTCCCTAACCCCTTATCTATGTTTTGGATGTGTACGAAGAGTTGGCAAGAATTTAAATCACTGTTACAAATCGACATATACCGGTTTCGTGCCTTTGAAGGAAAAAAGGGTTGTTATGATGGAGCAAGACATATAAATGGGATGGGGGGAAGCTGCCCACCTCTTTAACTTTGCTGACTCCCATCCATATCCGAAGCCTCCTGAGGAAGAGCTCCACCATCTCGTAGTCCTGGAGCTCAAAGGCCGGGCGGAACAGCTCGAGGCGAACGTGGCTGTAATTGTTGATCAGCACGGCTGCAAAGAGCCGCGCTAGGATCCACATCTCCAGGACATAGAAGCTTGTGGAGAAAAGTCGCTGAACAAGGGAGAAACTTGAGAAGGGGGCCTTCAGGCTCACACAACCCCGGGCCATTGAGAACAGCGTGACAATGCTGGATCCAAAGCCATGGAAGTTCTCCCAGGATGAAGAAAACAGCTGGAGAAAGAGGAACTGTTAAGCAAAGACTACAAAATGATACGCTCCTGGGCCACATAAAGATGGTTTCTCCTGGCATGTATCTTAGGTAACACTTGTTATGTTTATGTGGACAAAACTATCCGTCCTGTCACCATTACAGCCGGATAAGTCATTTTTTTCATCGTTTGTAACTAACTTTCCAATAGGTACCTCATCCCATGTCGCCAGATCTGATTATGAGATGGGGTGCAGGGAGTTTGATCCTATGACCAAGTACTGATACCTTCATGTATGGAGCAGGAGAAGAACCCTAAGGTGGACATCAGCCATGATCGAAACTACTCACCGTGCGCATCCCCAGGAGAAGCTAATTGCTGGGAACGTACGTCAATATCCTATTGGAGGTTCGCCACCTTGTGGCTTGCCTTTTTAACAGCGACTACAAAAAGTCACCAGAGTTGATTCAACTTGTCTGGCACCCAAATCCGGAACGCTCGGACCCAGAGCATTCCTGATTTCAGAAACTGGGAGAATCTGATGTCTCAGAGGAAGGTGATCACGGCGGGAGAGCCATGACCCCTTTCCTGCTTCAGCTCCCGACATATACTAATGCTGTGGGTGCTCTGCAGCCTTTCTTCGCAGACATGCAGCTTGGAGACTGCGAGTCTCCGGGCAGCAGGTCACGTGCCTCTGTCTGCTGCGACGCTCAGAGCTGGGTTTCCCAGCGGCAGCAACTGTATAGAGCTCCACTGGTCCGGAAATACTAAGGGCCCCATTACAATCTTCTCGTTATAACGCTTGCGCAACGCGTGAATTTGCGCACTAAGCGTTAAACGGTAACGTGCGTAAATCAACGCTGGAATTACAATCCTCGTGCATTTTTTCATCCGTCGATCAATAACGCGCGTTAAAAGGATGCGCACAAATGCTCGTTGCGTGCAGAAATCAGTGTGCGGACTGTGTTTTTCACGCGATTCAGCCAATCAGAATTAAGAACCACAATTATCTCACCTTAAGTTTTTGCTCCTGTCAAAGTCAATCTGCGCATATATGTTGCATCAATAATAAAAACACGCACAACTTCTCCATTTTATTGGTTTGGGTATGTGTAGAATGTGTAACTATACTTTGCTGCGTATTTTTTTTGGGCTGGTGTATTTGGGTTCGGCAGGTTGATAGAATTTGCCGTTAACACCAGCTTTTAGGAGTTACTAAAATTATGCGCGCAAAGGCTGTGCGTTACAAACTGCGCATAGATTGTAATACCAGCCACGTACCAGCGCACAAACGCATTTGCGCTCACAATGTTAAGTATAGGACACGCGCAGTACAGTACGCTCACACAGCGTTCGCGCAGGTTCACCCACGGTAGACGTATACGCGCGTTTGTTGCGCTGACATTGTAATACGACGTTCAGCGCAAAAGGTTTTGCCCCTCGGGTTAATGCGTTTTTGCGCACGCGCTGACGTTTGCGCGAAGATTGTAATAGGGCCCTAAGAATCCAGACAGATGAAAAATAATCTGTTTTTTGGAGGCTTCTGGAATTCTGAATAAGTGGCGCCCAGCCTGTATTATACGTCCCTAAAACACTAATCACTAACCCCATCTCTGGCCCAATTTATACTTTTGTACTAAAATTGCCGTTACCATTGTTCACCGTACGGTAAAACTGGTGATTTGCGCGTCAAAGCTTTTCAAAGCTATTTTTGACAGGAAATTATTTCATTACAGACACTTTCTTTTAGTCGCCACCAAAAACGTCAACCACAGGGTGGTGACGACTCAGTGGGAAGCTGACCAGGTCATGCAGCTCCTGGCATCCTGTGAAATCACAGCAGCCTTTTTTTAGGAAACGTTTCCACTTACCAAGAAGCCGAGCTGGGCATACATCAGCAAAAGCCCCAGGACGGCACCGGATGCCGCGCACAGCTCTCTGGCGGATACGCTCAGCGTCTTCCCGAACACCGACCATTCTCGAATGAAGCGCAGCTGTTGGGCAGCCTGAATAAAATGTTCAACGGGTGAGTTTCTGCTCAGATTTGGGAGAATCTCATCAACCTGCCGAGTTCAATGTCTGCCGGCCTTACCTTCAGAGTAAGGATGAACAGGAGGGAAGCCGAGAGGCCGTGGAAGGTGTTCCCGAGGAAGGCGACTTGGTGCAGGCCTACGAACGTGGTCTTGTCCTTCAGGTATCTGTTCCACTGCTGCTCTGCCAGGCTTGCCCTACTCAGGTACACCACCACGGTGCTGATGGCCAGGATGGTCAGCAGCCACTGCACGTAGTTCCAGAAGCGGGTGAAGTAAGAGCGCCCCTCTTTCCTGATGGCCAGGCACTCCGAAAGAACGAAGTACACCACAAACATCATGAGGAAGACCTGGCCGGGGGGAAGAGATACATGAAAAAGGCGAGAAACGTTAAGTAGGGACAGATCAACCTTTCTAGGACCTCACCATCTTGTCCTCTTTTCCCCTCCAGCAGGGAATAAAGAGCATTCGCACCTCTACCTCACGCACACCATACTAACCGCTTCCTCGGTGTTGAGACAGAATGCTCTTACCAGCCTCAGATGCCGCGGCCCACCGGGAAATTTGTTTGCCTCTAGGTGGGCCAGCCCTGGGTGGCATGAAGGGACCCTTTCACCTGTGACACTTAGACAAGTTGACCTGAGATTGGCAAAGGCCCCCTGGAGCCACTGGGCCCCTGAACATATCACGGGCTGTCACTTCCTGATGGCGAGGGCCTGGTCCTACGTTCAAGGTGAAAGCAGTCAACTTTGTTTTAATGGATTTAAATCGGAATTAGCTGCTGAGTGATCACACCCTTAGGGCCCGATTACATCGTAACGCAAAAACGCACGCTAACCACGTGTTTTTTTGTGCAAAGCGTTAAACGTTAACGCACGAAGATCACCGCTGGAATTACATTCCTCGCACATTTTTTCATCCGTCGTAAAACCGACGCGCAAAAATGCGCGCAAAGTACCATTGCGCGCAGAAATCAGTGAGTGCAATGTAATTTTTAACGCGAGTCCGTCATTATGTGCAGACTGCGCACAACAGACGTACGTTCAGACGGAAGACAAGGTAGTGGTCGTCATTTTTGACGGATCTAGTAAAAAAAAGTGCGCATCGCGTTCTCCGTTGTGAATCCGCAGTTTGGTACGGTCAGGTTGTTACAATTTGCCGTTACCACCAGCTTTTCAAAGACGTTAAAATTATGCGCGCAAACGTCGTCCGTTAAATTTTACGATAAGATTGTAATACCATGCGCGCACCAGCGCACAAACGCATTTGCGCTCACAATGTTAAGTATAGGATGCGCGCACTAAATTGCGCTCGCAAAGGGTTCGCGCAGGGTCACTCGCGTTAGACGTTAACGCGCATTATGTGCGCGAACGTCGTAATACGACATTCAGCGCAAAGGGTTTTGCCCCTCGCGTTAATGCGTTTTTGCGAGCGCGAACAATTGTGCGCAAAGAATGTAATAGGGCCCTTAGAGGGGCTGGGTATACGGATTTAGAAAATGAGAATAAAGCCAAAAGCGAAGACACGGGGAAAAAAAACGTGGATCCTGGAAGCCATGATGTTTTTTTATATAGAATTTATGAAAGTCAGTAAAGTTTTATTTTAAAAAAAAAGATTTATCGTACCCCTTTCCCTGACCCAGCCCCACCCTTGCAGATGCTATACCTGACTCTTACTGCGCGCCCCCGAGCAATTTAGTCCCAGACGCCCATGGGTAGCTGAACTGAGTATGGGGTCTTCCACGTTACGGTTTGATGCTTCGTGGACTGTGATTTTTTTTGTGTTTTTTTTTCCACATATCTGATTTTCTGCCTAGAATTTCATAGAAACTGAACTGTCATTTTATTGATTGATTGATTCCTACGCTGTCTGCTCACCGCAGCCGATTGTTTTGCTCCTCTGTGACTCCATGTTGCATTTTTATCTGGTTTTCATAAGGATTTTGAATAAAAATAAATAAATAAAAAATAATAATTTGAAGAGTCATTTCACAAGACCATACTCTACCCAGCTTAGGCTAGGGTCAAACGAACGCATTATTCGCAGCGACCGTCAAAAAGTGCGTCCGAACGCATTGATGTATTTTTTCACGGAATGCGCGAAAACGGTCATACGATGCGCATTTTCGTGCGTGATTTTTTTACAGATCGTCAATAAAACCCTTTTTGCGTCTGGACGTTATGTAGGCCGGACATTAGCAGCGTCTGACATCTCTTAATCACGCACACACGCCGCTGTGCCGCCACAGCGCACTCTGCACGTCAGTACTAGCGGTTCTGCGTTCTCGAAAAAATGCATTCATTTTGCACTTGCGTTGCGCGGCCGGACTTCGTATATTGGCTGTCATTGCCCGTCATTTGCTGCTACTGCGGGCGTGATTAAGTGCGCCTAAACGCACGTTAAAAATGCGTTAGTCTGACCCCAGCCTAAAGGGAGAACAGCCCGACACAAAACAACCACACACCGATGGATGGACAGAGGTTCATTCATGCAATCGGGAATGGTGAGAAACACGACCAATCGCATGACTTTCTATATTTCGGGTTTAACCCGACCCGGTCACTTCCTGTAAATCTTATACATCGATATATTTATTGATAAATAAAAAGGAAAGAAACCAAATACAAAGAGTGTAAAGAGAGCGTCTGCCAAACCGCGAGGAGAGGAACAAGGTTAAAAAGCACCTACCATCATGGTGAGCAGGAGGTGGGTATCGCTGCTAAGGTGCAGCAACGGGAACGCCCTGATCTCCGCGGAGGGGAGGGCTCTGCCGGCCACTGGGAACTCCAGGAGGAGCGTCACCGAGGAATACAGATTAATGCCAGGGCTGTACAGAGAGAATTCCACAAACAGCGCCCGCGTGCTGGAAAAATAGAGACGAGCGTTACGGAGCGCACAGCAGAAAGGTGCTGGATTTAAATCTCACGCTCCCCGAGGCGCACCACGTCCAGGACCTCTCAGAAGACCAAGGAAGCCAGATATGCATAGACATCACCGCTGTTGCAACAGTGACAAACGCTGGCGGTTCACAAAATGGTAACCAAGACAGCGGCAGGAGAAGCTTCAAAAGGAAGCTTCTCATGCTGCAGTTTCATCCGCCTTTTGTGAAACAGCAGCGTTTGTCATCGCTGCAACAACGGCAATTTTTCAGGTGTTTGTACCGTTGGCCAGCATCAGCAATCAGTGAATAACCCCACGTAGTTATTTATGTCCTAGGGCAGTGGTCGGCATCCAAGTGTTTTGGAACTACATCTCCCAGGAGGCTTAGCTACTTATTAGCCCTAGGGGCTCCTATGGTATAACTCAACTCATGGCCCTTTAAAACAATGTACCTGGGTGTAACTGAAGCTCAGTCTATCTCTGTGCCCTCACCCTCCTTGGCACCATTGCCCGCACTATACATGACCTCATTGCATGTTGGAGAAGCATCGCTGCTAACCGTGGACCAATGTGGCAAAGCCAACGCTAACAGAGAGTGGGCATAATTGGGCACCTAAGGGTTAATGCTGTTAAATATCTTGGTAAGCTGTTTGTATTTTAGGAGTTGGATTGTGTTAGTGATATAATGTAGACTTATTGTTCTTGCTGTGTGTATAACTGTTTGCCCTTAGAGTGATTTGATGTTGTGTGTTTGCTAATCTTGTCTAGTGTAAGTGATCAGGTTCTGTGTCTCCTGAAGGAATTCACCCCCCTCATGTACACAATGTATTCTGCTGATAATGTCACTTTACCTCATCCCTCCATGTTTCCCATATAACTGGTCCCCATTTCACATTAAAGATCACTTCCCTGCACTAAGCTGTGTCTGGTGTTTGGGGAGCGATACATTGAAATATACAGCACTCCCTCAAGTTCTGGCTGAGGGTTGTGAGAGAAGGGAAGCTGCTGCGAATCAGCTCGACTGGAGAGAAGGGACGGACGCTGTAACAGGTTCGGATCTGGTCCACAAGCCGGAGACCAGTAAACCCCAATTGCTGTTACACTGGGCACGATAAGCTCACTCAGCAAGTACGGAGACACCATAAATCAGGGCTCAGCAACCTTGGCCCTCTAGATGTTATGGAACTACATTTCACATGAGTCTACATTAACCTAATAAGTGTCAGCCTCATGGGAGATGTAGTTCTGAAAAATCATCTGCAGGGCCTAGGGTCACATACCCCGAGTCACATCCCTGTACTAAGTGACAGCAGAGACAAAAACCAGATCATTTTCTTATCAAAATTATAAGAATAAAATAAAAAAGTGACTTAAAAAATCTGTATATATCCACATTAAATTGTTTATAGCTTTGTGTCGTTGTTGGTTTCTGACAGCGGAGAGGTTTGGGTAATCGGGTCACGGCGGGAGAATACAGACGGAAAGGGGTGTCCCTCGCACACAGAGAGGAGCTTCACTTACAGGTTGTCGATCCAGTGATGTTGACGGAGATTTCCCACAATGGCCTCATTGTCCTCCAAGCTGCCTCTGAGCGTTTGATTGTATCCGGCGTTATCGTACATGTGGAGTGAGCCCCAAAACCAGTCCCTGCAAGCACATAACGGGGGACACGAGGGTCAGAGGCCGGAGAACCACCAAGGTATAACACGGCCTCGTCAGAATTCCCGTGCGCAACGCAACTTTGTTGCAGGGGAGCTGAGAATTCTTAAAATGTATCCATGGGAATATCAGGACCCCTGCCAAAACTCTAACGAGGGTCTCGTGGTGACACTATGATATGGGCAGCAGCAATGCACCGCGGGAGACCGTCCACAGCAATTACACCTATAACCTCAGTGTTTAATCTGAGTTTCAGAGGATGCAGAACATAAACCTGTTTAAAATCAGCTGGGGAATGTTCTGAGATATCGGGCTTTCCCCAGTCGATGCACAGAGCCACGAGCTGGAGTACTACCTGCAGTGACTCCATTTGGGCAGCAGATGTCGACATCCACCTGTCAAAACGTTATTACATTACGTTGGGAATACTCAAAAATATTTCTTACTGTATAATTAATTAAAAAGGATTTTCCAAAAACCCCTGGTTCCTCACAATGGACTTTTGGAAACTCCCTTGGTAGTGAAGGGGTTAAGGGTGAGTATGAGGAGCAATTTAAGTCTTTCTAATCATTTGTAAATGAGCATTGAAACAAAAACCACCCAATATTAAACAGATTTTTCTTTCTTTTTTCTCCTACTAAGGAGAAACTAGACTATCCCGCTCTGCTCTGAAGCAGTTATGTGGTTCAGCAATCGCGGTTCTTACCCAGGAACATCTGGTAAGGAGTGAGGCCAATCCTCGGGTTGGTTGATGGCGGCCTGGACCCATCCCACATCGTAGTTGGCATCATCAAACCGCTGCGGCGCCAGGCAGGTCCTGCTTATAAACGAAGCTGCATCATCGCATGGAGCTGAGGGGACCAGAAACACAGAGTAGGGTTAGCAAGAATATCAAGACGTTAAATGGACGATAAGGGGGCGGCTTTTTCTCCAAGGGGAGGGTTTGGGACATTGGCGGCTGAGGCTGGTACCCGCAAATGTCTTCCAAAGGCTTGCTGAGCATCATGAGATTCATAAAAACATCTGGGATATCACTGGCCGAGACCATTACTCAGGTGGATGCTTACTACCATACCTTCAGGGCACCTAGAGGGTGAGAACTCTGGGAAGGCAGAGAGACTTCCGACCCAGATAGACATGCTTCTTCTCCATTGGTCCAAAAAAAAATATGTAAAATACAACGAAAATTCGTGGAAACCTACCATTTATTGTATTATTTATTTATTGCGTTTCCAAGCTTTCCTGGCGGGCCCCTCACCTTTCCTGAGCCGGATCTGACGTAGCCGAGCAGACCCCAGCACGTGGCTGTAACTCTCCTGGAGAAGCTGGTTACTGTGCAGGTACGGCAGCAAAACGTCAGACGTCCAGTCCCAGAACTCCTCGGACCTGTTGAAACAACGCGATCGATAAATATAGTGACTCTGCATCCATCCAATCGAAAGACGGCCATGACACCAGCGGCTTATCCAATCCATATTTCATCACAAGTGGTTAAGACACAAAACGACACATCATCAAACTGCCGACGGTACATATTTATTGGGCGTTAGGATAGGAGACATTGTAGGGAGGTTAAGTCTCCTGTAGGTCAGTGGCAGTATGTCTCAAGTAGTCCATGAGGACGTTTCCGTTCCAGTTGTAAAATGATGTCTAGACCTTTTAATCTGCAGGAATCGCTGGACACCCAGCTCCTGTTTGACAGCGCGCTGCAGCAGGTAAGCTCCAGGGTTTCTAGACGACTCTCCATAGTTGGTGAGAAGGATAACGAGGAAGAACAGCATGTAGACCACGAGGTGCTGCAGGGGGACAAGGAGAGAAGACGTGTGAGCCAAGCCGTGCCGATGTCTGCTCATTATATCAAAGGAAAATAAAACCATAAATAGTCAACTACAGTGAACGAGAGCAAGTCATGGAGTGATCCAGTCTGATAGACATGAGGTGGGTCTGAGGTTGACTATGACCTGCAACCTATGCTCAGGCCTTTGGGTGACTTTGAGTTGGCTCCGGGTAGAGGTTGACAGACGGGATTCGGTGAGATGTCAACAGTTGGGAATCTAGATCCAGGTTTCCCTTAAAGCTCCTTTCAACCCTGCAACGACAACATGCAACACCGATTGGCCTGGAACGGACCTTTAACATCCTGTGCAGCAGTTTGACTTTCCGCGCCTCCTCCCTGGCCTGAAAAAGGGCGAATCCCTGCGGGGGTCGCACTTTGGTGACCCTTTCAGAGACCTTCTCCACCAAAGGGCATTCGACGAGTGTATCTTCTTCCTCGGGGTGAAGGCGTTTAACAATGAGGGCAAAGTAGAGACCCTCAGCCAAGACCTGAAAAGTGATCGACAGGACAGGAGTGACCACACTACGCGATGCATATCAGCACCTGAAGAGTACATAAGGAAGGCAGGTAATCTTAGCTACTTCTATTTCCTTATCATTTCAAAGAAGCGGAGGAGACCCTGCCTTTATACCCTATTTATTTATAAAATCAGGGCTCAAAATGCCCACTTGCCCACTCGGCAAGTGAAAATCTGCCCTTTGCACAAAAGGGGGGCTAATGGCATGCTAAATGCTGCGCTCTTTTGTCGTTGGAATCCTTACCTTCAGCGGCTCTAGGATAAAGAAGGAGCAGAGGAAACTGAATATCCCAGATATGAGCCACATCAGACCAACGCTGGACGTGAAGCCGACACCGATCCAGACGGACACGGCAAAGCAGGCGAGGAGGAGGACGCAGCTGAGAGCGTGAGCAACGCGTGCACACCAGGAGGGCAGCATCTGTCTGCGCCTCTGAAACGCGTCCGTAATAACTGTCCAAGGGAAGAAAACAAAATAAAGAAGCAAACTGTTACGTGCAACTCCGTCCAAGATGAATGGTCTCCAAAAGGTTGCTTTCTACAAGGAAGAATGAAAGCAGCACAGCAGGACATCGAGCTAAGTGTTTCAGTAGCAGTGCTTAACCTTACGCACCTGGCCGTGGAGATTTGGCAGATCTGGTCACGTCCCTGGCAGGAGAGGTCATGGCTTGGCCCTTCTCGTTGAGCTTCTCCAACATTATTGTCTCTGTTTTGTCCCCGAAAGGATTGGATCTGCGGGAGCGGAGTGATGGAGGACGCATTAGAACGGTCACTACTCTCGAAATAGAAACAGTAGCCATGGTCTTTGTGATGTGAATCAAAGCAGGGCCGGCTTCAACAAACTCTAAGCCCAACAGGTACAACCCACAATTCGTCGAGTGCATCGAAAAACTGACGGGTTCCGGTCAATATGATACTGAAAGGTGAGATCAACCTGGAAGCCAAGGACATGGCAACCTGAGCCCTGTGACTCTCTGCGGCACCAACAGTAGGAATGTTGGCCGATCCTGCCGAGATTAATAAGAAGTTTTGACCGGCTGCCATCACTCTTATTGTGTTGATCACATTGAAGGGCTTTGGGCCTGGTGGACTCAAAGGGGCCAAAACGTAAACTCAAGAAACATTGATGAGTCCTCTTGGTGTTATTAACTTACAAGTCCGACAAAAGATCCGTCTCGGTCCTGGAAATCCTTGGCCTCTCTCTCGGAAGGGACATGCTGCTGGCTCCATCTGGAGGAGAACACCGTAACCAATCAGATGATCAACAGACAACAACATCCGTATATCCCCGTCTCTTTTATGGACATATCTTGAACTGGGTGACACCGGCAGAAGGTTTTGAAAACAAGAAAAACACAATCAAGCACACCAAAAGATAAAGGGAAGAAGGAGGATCTTTAGGCAATGTTTCACCAGGAACCTTGCCAGATCCTCCTCCTTCCTATTAATTGTTGTGCCGGATTGCTTTTTTCTTGTTTTTGAAGTTCTTGTCGGGTTGGCTGTCCAGGCAGTTGGAGCACACACATTTCATTGAGGATCGTGGATCCAGTTTTTCTCCACTAGGTGCACCGTATCTCTCTTCTTTTTAAACAGGAGCCGGTTTTGAGTGACCTAACTGATTTAGGTCTCCATGGCCGTGTCTGGTGGTGGCACTGCGCTACTTACATGTCCTCTGAAGGCTGATACCGCTTGTCCTTGTGCCTTACGTAACTCTAAGCCGCCAATAACACTAAACCTAAGACCTTCAACCGAAAGAAGCCCAACTAATGCCAAATCTCTCTGAAACATTCCAACCCTTTCCAAAATCTACCCCCACACCTAACTGCCCCCCTTACCATAACCCACCCGATGCTAACCTCTCGCCGTGACATTAGAGAATCATAAAAGTCCAGATCGAATGATTAAAATTCACTGGTTTAATCACAATATTTTGCACTTACAGATTTTTTTTGCATAAAACACCCTGGAAACTGCAGTGGGATTTTTTTGGAACTAAATCTCATTTTCATCTTGTATGTCTCTGCTCTCTAGTCCTAATCACTGTGTGTGTGTGCAGAGTTGCAGCACAGAAAGCGATCTCTGTCTCCCCCCCCCCATAATGCGATTCTTTATGTCTGTAGCCCTCACCTGACACCACAAAGGGACGGGCCGCTGTCTGTGGAAGACCCACCACCATGCTGTCCTCCTCGCTGGGGTGGGAGCTGCCGTCGATGCCGATGTGGCGGCAGGCCCGATGTCTCTCCAGCTTCTGGATGGTGTTGCCCATGATGGAAGGGTCACTGAGCAGGTCAGGCCAGCTGAGCACCCCCTCATTGGAATTCCACTGAATGAAGCTGCGTATGTGCAAATGAGGAGCAGGGTAATTAGGGGCCAGGTGAGGTGCTGACCTCAAAAACAGACTCCTAAAACCCCTAGTCATTAAAATACTGAACCTTGACAGATACGGTAGTTATTATGTATCTGTGTACATCGTATAGACCAGTGGTTCCCACCCCTGGTCCTCTTGACCTGGTTTGCAGGATATGTGAAGCACAGCACAGGTGATAAGATTTTTATGCTCAGTGATCGCAGGATTCAGTCTGAATTTCCCCAATGGAATCCTTAAATCCTGGCCTGTTAGGGGGACCTGAGGACCAGTGATGGGATCTACTGGTATAGACAGTATTTCTTAGGAGATACAACCAAGGGAGTTATTCAATCAAGACCAAAACAGATACAGAGTAAGATTCGTTTAACCAGAACTTAGTCATCTGCCGGCAGGTCTACCGTACACAAGAAAGAGATGTAGTCGCTCACATTGAAGAGCCAGAAACAGATACCCTTAACTCTACAAATAAAAAAGAGTGACCCCCAGAATCTCACCTCTTTGTGTCATCCGGGGGAATGCCTGTTCTTGTTTGGTCAGAAAATGCCTAAGAAAGTAAGATATGTATACACGGGATCAGATAACGGTTGTACGATGCCAAGTAAGAGATGTTCTTCCTCGCTTCGGTTCACACTTGGTTCCTCTAAATCCGACACAGACCTCACCTCGCTTGATAGATAAAGAATTGCAACATTTTGGCAAAGAGCCGCTCTCCTTACCTCGCCGTGGGTTCCTGTGTAGGTTATGAAGGAGCTCTCCATCATCACCGTGTCCAAGTAATTATCGATTTCCATGGACTGCTGGTCAAAGAACGAGAGGGACTGTTTGACGCAGGTCTAGAACAGGCGTGGAAAGAGTGTCATCACTTAACTGCAACATACACCTTGCCCGCGGAGAACACACGAGTCATTCCAACGTATAGAAGAGATTTAAAGGAACACTCTAGAAACATAAACTCGTCAGGATGAGTAAAGTGGTTTGGATGTGTAGAGTCTCCCCTCTTCTTCCCTCCCCTCCAGCCCCCCCAATCTGGCAGAAACGCTGAGTGAAGTGGAGGAGTTTCCTCCACTCCACCCAGCGTCACCAGTAGCAGGGATATTGAGTTTTCCGGGTGACGGTCACCAGTGGAACTTTACACTTGTGATGTCATGCCCACGCTCAAAACGTTTTCAGATTTTGGAACATTTAGGGTAAGGGATACTCAACCTGTACCAGTTGATGGATCCGCAGCAATGACCGAAACAAGATCTTACTATGTCCCTGGTGGTCTGGCTCTTTACCTTGCTGCGAGCTCTTCTGAAGAGATAAAGAATGACAAGATAAACGGGATACACCAAGACGCTGGTCACCATCCCGGCAGCCACAGAGTCTCCGTTGAAAGGGATGTAGTTTGACACGGCGCCGTTCCTACGGTACAAGAAAAGGTCATTGTTGCCGTCGTCGTCAGGAATCGCTATTAGAATCTCACGTCTTACACCATTACCAGAGTGAAGCTCATGGAGGTTTCTTAAATTCTACAACCGGAATCTCTGTTACGGGATTTATAAACGCTGCATGCCAGGGGGTCACCAGGAGGAATTTATTTACTGAGTGCGGAGATCTTTACAGGGAACCTTTCATGGTCAGGTCAAACTTTATTTCAAGAAAACGTTCTTCAAAGTCAGTTGGGGGTGGAAACAGGAGGAGTGGACTGCAAGGCGAGTCAAATTAATGGTATATTATAAATATTCGTATACTATATTATTGCTATATTATAATATTGGTATTTTATATTATAAGTATATTATTTTATTGATATATTAGAATACTGATATATTATAAATATTTGATATACTAATAATGTAATATTCCAATAATATATTACACTAATATTTATAATATACCAATAAAATACCAGTAATATAATTAATCAATAATATACCAATAATGTAATACAGGGCTCAAAATTTCCACTCGCCTACTCGCATTTGGTGAGTGGAAATTAAGTGAGGGCGAGTGGAAATGCACACACAGGCAGGACAATAAATAATTTTGTGCTGCGTATTCCGTCGGTGTCACCGTGCAGCTGCCCCTTCCCCAGGCTTCATGGTTGCAGGGATCAGCTGCCTAACCTGACCAAGCTTGTTTCTGTCACTTTCTCGATTAATCAATGATCAGAGCATAGATATAGATTGAGTCAATCCAGCCCATGTAACCTTGGATTAACAGGCATATTGAAGACATGGAAGTCAATGTTACTCACCCGTGATTTGCGTCTCTGACTACGCCATACCAAACAGAGTTGGCACAGAGGAAGAGGAAGATGAGGAGGGCGCAGCAGGTGGCTCGCTGGACGCGTGTAAAGCGGCTGCGTGGTGGGCGGTCCCACATGGAGAGCCAGACGTGCTTCTCTGAAACGCCGCGCTGGAGCTCGGCCATGAAGATTCGAGAAAACCTTTTGAGCTCGGCTTCACCTGGAATTAAAATCCGCAGGGTCTGAGCTTCCCGCCAACAGGTCCGGTGTGGAAAAATTACATGCGTCAGGGTTTAGGTATTCACACAGGGTCCTCGGAATACTCACTGGCAGCAAAGATTTCCCTTTCCACTCTCCGACCGCTGTCCTCCTGCCCCACCGACAGCCAGTCGTTCACCAGGAAGAAAAAGGTTTTATTGCTCTGAAAGTCTCGAATAACGACGTGCTGCACGTACCAGGACGGACTGAGCCCTGAAAAACACACGCACAGACATCCGGCATATGTATCCTCTATTTATACATACAAACGTCTGGGGGGGTGGGGGGATCTCAGATGATCAAAACAATCCACTAGCACATTCCTGTATCTTTATTAATTATTTAGTTTATTTTTAGTATTATTTATTAATTACTTTTTTATTAAGTAAAAGATCTGCCAGATTTCATATGTTTATTTAAAAAAATATATACCATAATTCAGGGGTCAAAATTTCAAGTCCTAAGCTACTAGCCAGCCCAAAAATGTTACTCGCGAATCGCCACTTCTGATCCCACCCAACACCTTCTCCACACCACAACTCTGCCCCATAGTTATCCCATATTTCTTTAGTCTGTACGAGGGGCTCCTTTAAAAGGGACAGGCTCCCATTTCAAGCTGCTGCTACGTATGTAATGGGCTGGATTTCCACTCGCCTTGGTTAAATTTGTACTCATCATGGGTAAGCGGGCGAGTGGAAATATTGAGCCCTGATGTATATTTCTAATAGTGATTCCAGGATAGTGTATATTATTATCTGAGATATATATTTACTGTATATATATCACTCTATGTTCTGGAGAATTATTTTCCTGGCCTAAGCACCAAGGCTTACATCTGAATTACTAGTGAGGAGGATGTGCTGGACAATCAGAGTATTTTTGTACATATATATATATATTTATTTGTGTTCGGGCCACGAGCAGAGACGTTGACCCTGAAACAAAGTGTGCTGAACTGAAGACATACTCTGGGAAATAGAGCACACCAGGGATGAAACAAAGTAATAAAGGAGGATTTATATCATAAATTATAGGTAATATATTACAGTTTGATTGTAGGAACATGAGTGAATTTAATACTTGATTTACTCCCCTGATCCCCTTGGGTCTTCAGGACGTACAAAAGTTTCCGGAGAGCAGAATAGCATCTGATTATTATCAATCTAAAAATAATATGACTTTGCTGCCTCGTCATCGGCCACTGTAGTACAGCATTTGTACCAGGAGGTGGCAGTTGTGAGCTTCATTTAAAGGGACTGTAGAGTTAGGGCCCAAGTCAGCCAATTAACCCAACCCTACTGTATATGGGGATAAACCCTTAGGCTGGGGCCACACGAATGCAGTAAGTGCGTGTGGGGTGACCTACCTCCCTTCCAGCGTCCATCGTAGCATTACGTAGCGTTACGACGGACCAAACATTGATTTATGCATACTTTTAACGCACATTACATCGGGCATTCAGGTTTCCTCCCCATCGAGCCTCTACGACGGGCGGCACACGGGTCTACAAATCGCGATACTCCATAGGAGGCTCGAGCTTTGCAGAGCTGTGTGCAGAGAGCGCGGTGGCCACATGGGCGTCTGCACGGAAAGAAAGTCCGTTCTCATGAACGTGCTTTCCACGCTCGTGGGGCCCCAGCCTTACGCAGCACAGGTGATACAGGGGGATACTTTATTTCTTCTACATAGCTCCTAATATTGGACAAGTGAGGGACTACCAATCCTCGGTCTGCTGTAGTTCAGGCAGAATCTAGCGATGGCTAGGAAGCAGGAGTCCTTCACGTTACCTTTGTTGTCGTGCCAGAGTCGGATTTTCCACACGTTGCCCAGGCTCCTCTCGGTCGCAATCTGAAAGATGTCCACGCTGTTTCGGCGGAACGTGTTGTCCCCGTCCAGGTGTCTGTGGCCGCTTTTGTTATCCACCCCGTAAAGGCTGATGCCGACATGGGCAGTGGTACCTAAATCAGACGAGAACGAAGCGTGGTTCTCATTGACGTGCACGTTAAGTTGAACCATACGGATCTTAAAGAGACATCAGCGATTAGACTCGCTTTGGATGGGTTGATGAGGCTTAATACCTTGTGCTGAAAAATACAGTGAGTTTCAAAACAGCAAAAAAAAACAACAAATATAGAAATTACGGTCCCCTTTGACCTGTCAATCAAATCTTTGACACAGAGGTCTGTGCCGAAAGGAGGACATTTGTGCAGAAGTTTAATTGACGTGAGGAAGAATGAGAAACCTCAAATATATATACGTTCCTGCTTTCTCACTGAGAGCCAATCAGAGCAGGGAATGGCATCTGTGATCTTAAAATCACTTGGACTTACCAGATCCTCGACCCCATCCAGTCTTCACCAGGACCTCGTACTTATAGAATCCGGACTTCCCGCAGAATGGAATGACGCCGGCCTTGTTTACATCCAGTAGGTCCAGTTTGTGGACAATGATGGTGGCGATGCAGTAGGTGACAAAGCAAACTGCGCATGTGAGGAGCACGATGTAATTCAAACCAGGGGGAGAGGACTGCGGAGATAGGAGTGACGCAAACACATCATTAGACACCAAAGCTATAAAGCAGGATTATAGCGGTCAGACTCGGCATCTCTATGACCGAAGGATAACCTCTCCAAACCTTTGTTTTCCAAAGAGTTCGTCTTCCTGGTTGTCTACACCCCACCCAACCTGAAGAGCATCCCTAGCCTGAGGCCACAGGATGATCAGTGGAGCTCAGAGACAGAATTTGGCTTGGTCTACTCACTGGGTGGATGAAGCTGACCGAGTGTCGTGGGACGAACAAGCTGGCACCGAAAGCAGTAAGGTGATGGGTAAGACACACAGCCTGGTCCGGGCGAGTGTCCTCCAGCGGCTTAACCCCTTCTGTCTTCCACTTCCTCTCGTTTTCATCAAAGTACTGGCATAGCGAGGTGTACAGACCCAACGTCACGTCCACAGAAGACCACGTGAAATGGTTAGTGATGTTCAGGTAGTAGTTTCTGGTCAGGTTTCCCTCGCTGGTGGAAAGCAAGGAACATTTGGCAAGTGTTGGTGGGTGCTGGAGAGATACAAGCTTCCTGGAATCCATTTCTCACAAAACAATTACAGGGTAAATATATAAATATATAGAGACACACACAGACACACAAAGAAGATACAAAGACTATGCATGAAAGGGCCAGCTTCTCAATCTGCGGCCCACTGTCATGATTAGAGGACGATGTAATGAATGGTGTAACACGGTGAAGGCTAACCTTGGCATGCCACACATCTCAGGGTTACAAGGTCTATGCTGCCCAAATGAGCGTAATCCTGCAAGAGCATCATGGGATATGTATATCTGAAAGACCGGTTGTCTAGTATTTTATTGCAGGAACATGCACTGTTATGAACTCCCAGAATATACAGTATATAACGCCATTAAATTTATCTCTGAGTGCAGTTTTCAAGGGGGCAAAAAAATAACATAAGTCACGTATAGATCTTTAGTCATTAACGGCTTGCTTGCTGGCAGTCTCTTACGTTGGATTGATGAAGAATGTGTACAACTTGTGGTCGTCGCTCGACATAGCATCCTGCCGGATCAGCTTTTTGTCCGTGTAGTTGTACTGGTCAGGGTGGCCGGATTCATGGAGGTAGACGGTGATGTAAGGTTCTGGCTCGCTGCCGATGTACGTGGCTGTGTGGAAAACAAACAAAGTATTAACATTTTAAAGGGAAAAATAAGAAAACCTTGATCAAGCACAACAAAGAAGCTGTGGTTTTGGAGCATTGATGGGTCATCTTGTTAGGAAAAAAAGGAATGAGAAAGTTACCTGTCCATGCAGCAATGCAACTCAGTGGAACAACATCAACGGGCAGATAGGTGGACAGACAGATAGACAGTCAAGCAGGTAGGTAAATAGGCAGGTAGACAGAGAGAAAGGCAGGTAGATAGGCTGACAGACAGGAAGGTAGGCAGCCAGACAGGTTGGCAGACAGAGAGGCAAACGGGCAGGCAGGCATTTACATTTTCATAAACGGAAAAAGATTGCAACAGAAGAAGCTTAGCGATAAGACACTCACCGTCATTAACAGCGTAGGTGACCTGTAGGTGCAGGCCTGCTTCCTGGTTGCTGCTGTCCGCTTTCACTACCACCTTGACTGACCGTCGGCTGTCTATGGAAGTCACGCCTGCTGTGATGTTCCCCACTCCCGTGTTATTTGCCACGCTGACTGTGATGGCCTTCTCGGAATCCAAGCTTTCGAGGATGATCTGGCTCCCATTGCTGGTCTGGAATGCCATGGAGGCCACTTTGGTGGACACGGTGTAGTTACTGATGAACCCGAAAGGGTAGGGGTTGGAATCCACCTGGAACATAACCTGGATGATGTCCGTCTGGTCGCTGAAGGTGCTGTTGAAGCTCTGCGGTATGAAGAACTGACAGTTGGTCTTGTTACTGTAGCACAGCAAGTTGAAAGGGTCAGAACGCTTGCCCCAAGCCAAAATCTCCCCCCCTTGCAAGGTGAGAGGCTCTTCGTTCAGCACCCTGGATTTCATGAGGATCCTCATCAGGTCAGAAGAGAGGTTGTAGGCTTTGGAGGCCACTTTTGAGCTGCTGAAATTACTACATAGCTTTCCTTCTACATGGACGGCCGACTTTGTGTTCACCAAATGAATGACATCTCCTGCGAAGAAGACATTTTATTGATAGTTTCTTGTTTTACGATTTTACCTTTGGGTTTCATCATCGGGTTGATTTTTAACCCTATGCACATCCGAAACAAACCAAGATACATTGAAACCCTATAGAAACATAGAAACATGTCGGCAGATAAGAACCTTTCGGCCCATCTAGTCTGCCCAATTACATGGATACTTTACCTGGATTTATCTTTTGTTTAGGATAGCCTTATGCCTATCCCATGCTTGCTTAAATTCAATTACTGTTTTGGCCTCTACCACTTCAACTGGAAGACTGTTCCATGTATCCACCACCCTCTCAGTAAAATAATGCTTCCTGATGCTACTTTTAAACCTTTGCATAGGGCTTTGTGAATCCAGGGGCTTCCGGTCTGCCACCTCCGACTCCTAAATTAATGGATTATTCTACTTCAAATGTATACAAAATACAACTTTGTCTGTCCTCGACACACGTGTAGCGCCCCCTCCTAGTATTATGGAGTTAATTAGCGTTAGGATTACAAAGTCTTAACGTTAATTACGTCCCGCTGCGGTTAACTCGAAAGTTACTCACAGCTAGGACCTGGTGCTAACGAATTCCACTTCTGCAGAATCAGTCAGCACTAGCTGGAAAACACCCAAAAAACAGATACTCACCTATCATACTGCGGTGCGAACGGCGGTCTGATCCGTCACTTCTAGCCGCCGGGAGCAGAGCGAGACTGTGGGAAAAAAGTCCCCCAGTCTCCCTCTGCGATCACTCCGCCGACCTGCAGGATCTCGTGAGAAACGAGATCCTGCAGGTCATGTGACCCGGCAGTCAAATCCTCCACGGAGTCCTATGGACTCTATTGTGGGTATGCTCCGGGCGGCACATTAGCGCTGCCTCGAGTATCCTGAGGCTTGGCACTGTATTACGGGGCAGGCTGCTGGATTAGCACCTGCCTCGTAAAATGGATCTAAAACGGGGACGCCAAGGAGAAACCTGCAGGCGTAAAGGTGATGGACTGGCCAAGCATGTCTCCAGACCTAAACCCTATTGAGCATCTGTGTGGCATCCTCAAACGGAAGGTGGAGGAGCGCAAGGTCTATAACATCCACCAGCTCCGTGATGTCGTCATGGAGGAGTGGAAGAGGACTCCAGTGGCATCCTGTGAAGTTCTGGTGAACTCCATGCCCAAGAGGGTTAAGGCAGTGCTGGAATATAATGGTGGCCACACAAAATATTGACACTTTGGGCCCAATTTGGAGATTTTCACATAGGGGTGTAGTCACTTTTGTTGTCAGCGGTTTAGACATTAATGGCTGTGTGTGTTGAGTTATTTTGAGGGACAGTAACGTTACACAAGCTGTGCACTCACTACTTTACATTGTAACAAAGTGTCATTTCTTCAGTGTCGTCACATGATAAGATATAATAAAATATTACAAAAATGTGATGGTACACTCACTTCTGGGAGATACTGTGTGTGTGTATATATATTTGTGAGAAGTGTGTGTATGTGTATATATATATATATATATATATATATATACACACATACACACACAAGTGTCTCTGTACATACTTTTAAGCAATGACTGGATGACTTCCTGAATTCTGGATAAGGGGGGGGGTACTCAGTCTGTAGAATTGTTATATTATAAATAAATCTCTGTTTTACCAAATTCTGAATCTAAAAAAAAAGTAAGCAATTAACTTTTTTTTTTTAAAAGAAAAAATCCTAAAGCTATAGTCAAGTGGAGGGCTCTGAACATACAATATATATGGTGGTACCACCGACGTGTAAAGATCCAATAACAGTACTAACAGAACCTGCACGAAAAGAGAAGGGGGCGAAAAATGGCGGAAATTCCTATAATGAGCATCAGCAACCCTTATTGTATTGTGGAATGACAGGAGTATATTTTATAGGTTCCCACGGAGGCTTTAAACGCTCTTTTGGGCCGCACCGTGTGGACCGGACGGGTCCCCATTGGCCCTTGGAGGGTTTATAAATAAACAGGCGAGGGATTAAAGGGACGTGATAAGCAGACGTTAAATTAATTCAAAGGACCGGAGTTATGTTTCATGGAGCGTGAGCAATCGAGGCGCGGGGACAGCTCTCCGGTATCATGTTTGATAGATAACGCATAGCTTGGCAGGAGTGTTTATCAGCCAAAATACTGTATCGCGGGGTTACAGAACAAAATGTGTCTGGCAAATGATGATAGATCTCTCCCATATCTCCTGAAAGACCTTTACAGTCCCATCGCTATAAATCTCCTGCTTGAGGGAGCTCGGAGAGGGGCTCATAACTCAAAAGAAGCCCTTTTTATTATTAAGGCCAATGACATTATTTAAAGCTCTGTATATCACAGCAAGTAACCGGCCCTCTCACCCCAAAGCTTACACGGCGGCTGAACTGCATTCGGACGGAATTATTGCGGCTCAATGGCTGCCTTGGCAAAAACATCTGCCTATCATTACCCATCCCCAACGTTATTAGGCCAATATTAATCACCACGGCGAAGCCGAAGGAAGGGGCCGAATCTGTAACGAGCACTGAGGCATATACAGCTTTATATCTCCCAAGGGTCTCGATTTAGTAGACAGTCCCTATGATGGATCCCTGTCCCTCTTTTTCCTCCTAATCTCCCTCTTTTTAGAGGGGACGCTATATAATTGGGGGGTGTCTTTTTAGGGGCTCTTCCATATATTCAGGGTGTGCAGTTGTCTTTTTAGGGGTTCCTCCATATATTCAGGGTGTGTGGTTGTATTTTTAGGGGTTCCTCCATATATTCAGGGTGTGCGGGTGTCTTTTTAGGGGTTCCTCCATATATTCAGGGTGTGCGGGTGTCTTTTTAGGGGTTCCTCCATATATTCAGGGTGTGCGGGTGTCTTTTTAGGGATTCCTCCATATATTCAGGGTGTGCGAGTGTCTTTTTAGGGGTTCCTCCATATATTCAGGGTGTGCGGGTGTCTTTTTAGGGGTTCCTCCATATATTCAGGGTGTGCGGGTGTCTTTTTAGGGGTTCCTCCATATATTCAGGGTGTGCGGGTGTCTTTTTAGGGGTTCCTCCATATATTCAGGGTGTGTGGGTGTCTTTTTAGGGTCTCCTCCATATATTCAGGGTGTGCGGGTGTCTTTTTAGGGGCTCCTCCATATATTCAGGGTGTGTGGGTGTTTTTTAGGGGCTCCTCCTTATATTCACGGTGTGCGGGTGTCTTTTTAGGGGCTCCTCCATATATTCAGGGTGTGCGGGTGTTTTTAGGTGTTCCTCCTTATATTCAGGGTGTGCGGGTGTCTTTTTAGGTTATCCATATATTCAGGGTGTGCGTGTGTCTTTTTAGGGGTTCTTCCATATATTCAGGGTGTGCGTGTGTCTTTTTAGGGGTTCTTCCATACTCCAGGGTGTGCGGGTGTCTTTTTAGGGTCTCCTCCATATATTCAGGGTGTGTGGTGTCTTTTTAGGGTCTCCTCCATATATTCAGGGTGTGTGGTTGTCTTTTTAGGGGTTCCTCCATATATTCAGGGTGTGCGGGTGTCTTTTTAGGGGTTCCTCCATATATTCAGGGTGTGCGGGTGTCTTTTTAGGAGCTCCTCCATATATTCAGGGTGGTGTGGGTGTCTTTTTAGGTGTTCTCTTCTATTCAGGGTGTGCGTGTGTCTTTTTAGGTTATCCATATATTCAGGGTGTGCGGGTGTCTTTTTAGGGGCTCTTCCATATACTCAGGGTGTGTGAGTGTTTTTTTGGGGGTGCTTCTCCATATATTTTGAGTGTTCAGGTGTCTTTGTAATGGCTCCCCTATATTTGGGGTATACCGGTGTCTTTTATGGGCTCTCCCCACATATTCAGGGTATGCGGGTGCCTTTTTTAGGGGCTTCCATATATTTAAGGGTGTGAGTGTGTCGTTTTTAGGGGCTCCAACATATAGCCAGGTTGTGCAGGTGTCTTTAGGGACTTCTCTATATTTAAGGCTGTGCTGTTGTCTCCTTTTAGGTTCTCCTCCATATATTCAGGGTGTGGGTGTCTTTTTAGGGATTCTTCCATATATTCAGGCATGCAGGTGTCTTTTTAAGAGCTCCTCCACATATTTATAGTGTGTGGGTTTTTTAGGGGCTCCTCTATATATTTGTGTGTCTTTTTAGGGGTTCCTCCATATATATAGGTGTGCCGGTGTCTTTTTGGGACCCCTCTATATATATTCGAGGTGTGTGGGTATGTTTTTAGGGGCTTTTCCATATATTCGAGGTGTGCGAGTATGTTTTTAGGGGCTCCTTCATGTAATCGAGGTGCGAGAGTATGTTTTTAGGGGCTCCTCCATATATATATTTGAGGTGTGTGGGTGTCTTTTTAGGGGCTCCTCCTTATATTCACGGTGTGCGGGTGTCTTTTTAGGGGCTCCTCCATATATTCAGGGTGTGTGGGTGTCTTTTTAGGTGTTCCTCCTTATATTCACGGTGTGCGGGTGTCTTTTTAGGGGCTCCTCCATATATTCAGGGTGTGTGGGTGTCTTTTTAGGGGCTCCTCCTTATATTCAGGGTGTGCGGGTGTCTTTTTAGGTTATCCATATATTCAGGGTGTGCGTGTGTCTTTTTAGGGGTTCTTCCATATATTCAGGGTGTGCGTGTGTCTTTTTAGGGGTTCTTCCATACATCCAGGGTGTGCGGGTGTCTTTTTAGGGTCTCCTCCATATATTCAGGGTGTGTGGTTGTCTTTTTAGGGGCTCCTCCATATATTCAGGGTGTGCGGGTGTCTTTTAGGGGTTCCTCCATATATTCAGGGTGTGCGGGTGTCTTTTTAGGAGCTCCTCCATATATTCAGGGTGTGTGGGTGTCTTTTTAGGTGTTCCTCCTTATATTCAGGGTGTGCGTGTGTCTTTTTAGGTTATCCATATATTCAGGGTGTGCGGGTGTCTTTTTAGGGGCTCTTCCATATACTCCGGGTGTGTGAGTGTTTTTTGGGGGTGCTTCTCCATATATTTTGAGTGTTCAGGTGTCTTTGTAATGGCTCCCCTATATATTCGGGGTATACCGGTGTCTTTTATGGGCTCTCCCCACATATTCAGGGTATGCGGGTGCCTTTTTTAGGGGCTTCCCATATATATTAAGGGTGTGAGTGTGTCGTTTTAGGGGCTCCAACATATAGCCAGGTTGTGCAGGTGTCTTTTAGGGACTTCTCTATATATTAAGGCTGTGCTGTTGTCTCCTTTTAGGTTCTCCTCCATATATTCAGGGTGTGGGTGTCTTTTTAGGGATTCTTCCATATATTCAAGGCATGCAGGTGTCTTTTTAAGAGCTCCTCCACATATTTATAGTGTGTGGGTTTTTTAGGGGCTCCTCTATATATTTGTGTGTCTTTTTAGGGGTTCCTCCATATATATAGGTGTGCCGGTGTCTTTTTGGGACCCCTCTATATATATTCGAGGTGTGTGGGTATGTTTTTAGGGGCTTTTCCATATATTCGAGGTGTGCGAGTATGTTTTTAGGGGCTCCTTCATGTAATCGAGGTGCGAGAGTATGTTTTTAGGGGCTCCTCCATATATATATTTGAGGTTTGTGGGTGTCTTTTTAGGGGCTTCTTCTTGTATTCAAGGTGTGTGGGTTTATTTTTTAGGTTCCTCCATAAATTTGGGGTGTGCGAACGTATAACAGAGCTGCAAAGTGTTAAAACTTCCAGCAGTGATTCTCTAAACTATAATAAATTTTATGAGAAATGGTCTGTAGTAAATAACATACTTTGCTCTCATCTTGATGACATTTTTAGTGACCTAAATGGACCCGAGAGTTTGGGACATCATCTCAAACATCTAGAGATAACCTGGTTTCTGGACCCGCCTCCAGCGACAAACCCCATCATCCATTTGACATGTTGGGAGGTGTGCCCCCCGATCGTCATAACGCAGCATCTCATGCACCATGAGAAATGTCAGGACTCACCCATGATGTTAAGGATGTTGTCTGCGATGGTGGTGGGCGTCATCATCCCTTGAGTTGTCTCATTCTGCAGGATGGTCATCATGTCTTCCAGCTTGTCTAGTGTTTTGCTCTGACACGCTGCACACGCCAGCTCCTTGCTGGTCACCTTGAGATGGAGCACAAAGTAAAATTTGGGATCACAGGCTCAATCAGAAATATAACGGGCGCAGGCGATTCCTGATTCATTTTGTAAATGCTCTTTCAGGGCCCTAGGTGAAATATAGCAAAATGGCTCCCCAACCGGTCCCTGGTGGCCCAGTGGGTTTGGCAAAGTGTTCCCTACTAATCTCAAGAACTGTCGACCCACTGGATCAACAGGTTGATTTTCCCCAGCACAGGGCCCTCAAGAACCCGGTGCCAGTCCCTATGTATGGCATGAAAGAGCCTTTATGCACTTAATGTACAAAACGATTATAGTCTATTTACACGTGGCATCGTGTCAATGATTTCAGATGGTTTATTAACCTCCCTGGCGGTCTAATTTTCTAAAAGCGTTTCAATTTTTTTGGAAAGGAAACGTGTTGTTTTATATAGTAAGCCTGTAATAATTAGGAATAACTCACTGAAATCCGTGCAAACAAGAGTCTAGTAAACACACGGAGTCAGATAAAGTTTGAAACACAAAATAATAAATTATTATCCCAAAAATAATTATCCAAAATAATGCAAATAAATTATATTCAATAATATAATCAAACCAAAAACACTGAAATCTTTCCGAAAACAAGGGTGCAATATAATAAAGGATTTATTCTCATCAAAGCAGCTTTACAGAAATAAAAAGCACATAAAAATAATTTCTAAAATGTAATAAGGCCTTCGCTGGTGCTTGCCCAGCTTCATCAGTTGGAACTGGGCAAGCACCAGTGAAATATGGGACTGTTTACATTTTACAGTATTTTTTACAGTTGCAATTTTTTTTTTTTTACAGTTTTCAAATTTGCCGCCTGGTCCCGCCCCCTGCGTCGCGTGGCTCGCAGGGAGCGGAACCAGGAAGCAAGTCGCCGGCCGCCGCGATCACACTGTGGTGACTGTGGGGGACGGCGAGGGAGCGCAGGATGCGGTGAGTATACAGCCCGAGTGTGGCTCAGGGTTAACGTTCGCGGTAGCGAAAGTTAACCCCAAGTCACACTCGGGAATACCACCAGGCAGGTTAAGCTCTGAAGGTCAATATAAATTTGGACTCATTTTGCAGGTCTGCTCTAAAAGAACGACTGAAAACGTCCACTACGAGTGTTATCTTTGCACTAAGGGCTTCGCCCAGCATTGACGTGGCACATCTTACCGTACACTGTGCCAATGCCGCCGCAATTTGACGTATGTCATCCACCGTGTTGACTTTCAACTCAATCAAGGTGTCCGTGATTTTCCTCCTCACAATGCCGAGATCCGGGTCGATCGTTCTTCCTTGCTCGCTCATCAACGATTCGTGCTACCAGAGAAAATCAGAGAATTCAATTCACCGGCGGAACTAGGAACCCGTGAAACACTGGGAAAACTCTGAATTCATCGAGCGAGTTATGGTGCTGGACAGCAACAAGAAGGATTTTGAGATGAGTGTAATTACCTCGTTAAGAACAGTGATGAGGGCCAGGGAATACTCAGCCACATGCTGAGGGTCTCCCTGTCTCATCAGGCCTTGCAGGGTGGTCTCTGTCAGGTTCCGCAGCCAGTTTGAGAGAGTGGGGAAGCCGGCAGGGATGATCGGCATGGCAATGACCTGCGTGCTATGGAGAAGCAGACAAAGGCATGCTTCAAACAGAATTCCAATCATTGGAAACTTTGCTGGTCTACGAGGTTTTCCAAGCAGTCACAGAAATAAGCATGAGGAATGTCTGATTCCGAAAAAAAATGGAAGAAAAAAATAGAACAAATTGAAATCATAGTTTTTCCATGGGACAAAACAGATCAGAGCTCCTCAGGGGCTGGAACTAATAGCCTTGTGGGAGGAGCTTGGAGAATTGCTGTTTTTTTAAACTACACCTAGTGAGGGTGTAGGTTTCAACACACCAGCATTATAACAGTCAAGCATCCAATGTCGCTGAGGATATGCAGAATGTCTATCTTTCCACCCATCCATAGATTCGCCAACATAAACGGCTACAGCAGACCCTGCCCTGGAGGGATAACCAGACTAAATGAATGCATGCGTACATTTAAATTAGACCGTCAATGCCACTTACTGATTCAAGGCTTCGGCAGCCGCTCCTTGCTGGTCCTGCACCAACACAGAAACGCTGACGTTGAAGTTCGACTCGTGAAAGCCTACCGGGAGGAAGGTGCTGTGCTCCGATCTGCTGCCCTTGTACACCCAGAACTCGTCGCAGTGCAGGTCCTTACAGCGTTTCACTTTTAGGCTGAACACCAGGGACGCGCCCTCATCTTCCGCATCCTTCCAACCTGAAGAGAGCACGGTAGCACGCAAAAAAAAGCTATGGTTAAAAAGCACTCTTGCTGCTCTGTTGGAGATTGTAGAAAATATAAAAGGATACAAAAATTTCAGTCCAGAACAGTCATTCGTTTTTTTTAATGAATCCATTATTTTTAAAATTCTACAACTGTGTTAAATTTGCGATTTTGTTTATTTCAACCTAATTTTTTTTTAATTATTACTATTATTTTTTTTAAGTTTCAGGAGCTTGAAAACGAAGACCTTAAATAAATAACATTATTGAATATTATTAAGTAAAATAATAATAATAAAGACCAACCATCAAGTGCCAACTTGGTTTGCATAAATGGAATGCGAGCAAAATATACCAATCATTATCACCTGGAGCATTTTAGTTTAAATTTATATTCACAGTGTTTACTATTCCATTTCTTGTCTTTATGTAACTGAAATTAAAATTAATTGATAACTAAAACAAAATGCAGTACACTATATATATAAGTCCAAGTGATATAGGCATTTAAAAATGCGAGATGATCTGATGTTATTGAATTATTAATAAATTATTTTAAACCAGGGATGTCAAACTCCGGCCCACCAGGGGCCCTATTACATTCTTTGTGCACAATTGTGCGCGTGCGCAAAAACGCATTAACGCGAGGGGCAAAACCCTTTGCGCTGAATGTCGTATTGCGACGTTTGTGCACAAAATGCTCGTTAACGTCTAACGCAAATGACCCTGTGCGAACCCTTTGCGAGCGCAATTTAGTGCGCGCGTCCTATACTTAACATTGTGAGCGCAAATGCGTTTGTGCGCTGGTACGCGCATGGTATTACAATCTTATCGTAAAATTTAACGGACAACGTTTGCGCGCATAATTTTATCCTCTTTGAAAAGCTGGTGGTAACGGCAAATTGTAACAACCTCACTGTACCAAACTGCGGATTCACAACGGAGAACGTTGATGCGCACGTTTTTTTACTAGATCCGTCAAAAATGACGGCCACTACCTTGTCTTCCGTCAGAACCTACGTCTGTTGTGCGCAGTCCGCACAAAGTGACGGACTCGCATTAAAAATTACATTGCGCTCACTGATTTCTGCGCGCATTTTTGTACGTCGTCGGTTTTACGAGCACAATTTCCCGACGGATGAAAAAAAGCGCGAGGAATGTAATTCCAGCAGTGATTTTCGTGCGGTAACGTTTAACGCTTCACGCAAAAAAACACGCGTTTAGCGTGCGTTTTTGCGTTAAGAATGTAATAGGGCCCCAGATGTTTATTGTCTACAATTCCCGGGATTCTTTGAATGCAATAAATGGCCAAGGAATCATGAGAGGTGAAACATCTGAGGGGGAGGGCAGAGTTTGAGATCCCTGCTTTAACTAAATAAAAGGGTGTGTGAGTTAGGATGCGTTTTGTATTTTGATGCCATGAAGACCCACTAGTGCTCCACAAACTGAAGGTTTTCCTGCAGCCGGATTGTAAAACTGGTACCTGTGCAGTGAAACTGGATCTTGGTGGACAGGGCATGAATCGTCTTGTTGGGAAAGATCCTGCAGCTCCCACCGGATGGAGGACTGTTGGGGAGAAGGTCTATGGTTGCGAATCCTTCTTCGTCCATAGTTGGGTCACTGGCATGAAGAGTGAACTTGTACCCTTCCCCGTCCATCAAGGCCCCTTGCCTCAGCACCAGGTTCATTTCCCTGTGTCCGGTGGTGGTGGTGCTCAAGTCCAGGGTGAGAGACTTGTTATGGAAACTCTGAGCCGTCCATCTCTGCAATGCAAAAAAGTGGATTACAATTTGAAGGTAAAAAGGCAGCAATAAGCAGAAACGGAAAGAAACCTAGAATATGTACTCTCGATGGAACCCACCACCCCTCTTCAGCTAAAAAGCTACCCAAGACATTAGTATGCTACATCAAAGATTTCAAGCATACCACATTCATGATAAAACTAAAACAATGGCTTTTAGGCTACGGTCACATGAGTGTGAAAGGAACGGACATTCTTTCTGCTGGATGTCCATGTGGCCACCTCACTGAGGGCACATTAGCGCACTCAGCCCTACATATCGCAAGCCTCCTATGGAGGATCGCTCTTTGTAGACTCGCCCAATGTCCGTTGGAGCGGGTAGACAGGGAAAAAACTGGACGTCCATTGTAATGTGCGATACTAGTACGCACGTTACACCGTGTGGTCCTCCCAGTTGAGCCGTCATAATGCTACGACGGACGCTGGGAGGGGGGTAACTACGGACAGGTGGCAGCTGAACACATAGACACAAATCACTCTCTAACCCTTCTTCTTACAGTGACATTTAATTGCAATGAGCATTTCGGGTCGATACCCCACAACTCATACATCCACCAACTGTTAAAAAAAAATATATATATATAACCCAAATCCTGTAACACTACAATAATCTGAGCTTTGAGTACCACAATTTTGTCCCGAGCCGTGCACCGTATAAAGACCTATTTAATTACAGTGACATTTAAATTTCACGGACTATGATAATATGTTAGATCCATGTGCATTTTCCTGAGATTCTGACCCACAGATCTGTCATTAAATGTCTGATGATCAAGGCACGCACGGGGTCAGTGACATTCATAGTCCACAATACACGTGTCCCGGGGGACAGGCTATTACCATTTGGCCTCTTTACTCCAGGCTACACGTGACTACGAATCGGATATTTCATATAGCAATACTGACATTGGTCTTCAACGTCCAACTTCTTATAACTTGTAGATTGCCGTATTCAGAGATTACATTATTACAGGGGAAACTTTCCACTGGGTGTCAGGAACATAAGGCAGCGGACACGAAGGGATGACTGAGATATAGTGTCAAAAAACAAATAATTAATTAAAAACTGACGGACAAAAACATCTCTGCCCTTTGAAAAGTTGGCCAAACCTTTCAGATAACCTTTGTGTAACATCCAATGCAAACTTTGAGCCCCGGAGCACTTCTCGGCGGGCTTACCCAAGACCTGGAGTCATCCAGGCAATTACTGCAGCTCCCTTCCAGGTAAACATAGGAGCTGGCGCTGACCTCGTACACCGACTGCGCTTTGCACGACACGCACTTAAGGGATACAATCGGGACACTTCCCTTTTTGATTAAAACCTGGATTAGGAATTAAAGATAAAAAAAAAAAATAATGTTATTTGTAGGGGAAAAAAAACCTTTATTTTAGTCAAAGAAATACATGTATAATATGGTAAAATTTACATTTCCCCGCAGACACCAAAATTTAGAACGTTTTAATGTCTGGGGGTCTTAGAAAGCCTGCAATCAATTTATAAAAATGTCTACTATTACACCGGAGTGACTTTTTTTACCTCGATTAACGGACTTCCAATTGTCTGTACCAGTGAGCATCAGCTAAATGAGTTGAGAGGGGGAAGCCATCTTGACGGATGTTTTGGGTTTCTTTTACATTTTTTATGTTTCCTGTCACATTTTGATATATTCAGTTATCGCCTGAACGTGTTTTTTTTTATATAACACAAGGCTGTTTTTGATAACTTCACAGGGAGACGTGGTGTTCAGGGCTGCTTTCAGACAGTGAGTTTATCATTCCAGATTAATAAAACACATTATATTCCCTAGTAGAAACACCCTAGTTATCGCAGTACAGTTTGCTGGTTATATTTTGGGAATTATTTATTGAGAAACAATATAAATACAGGGATCCCTGAGATCACCAGCAGCATAAGGATGTAGCAATAAAGTTTTGCTTGTTGAAAATACCTCACAGTGAAGGAAGAGGCGGCGGCAGCGGCCATTTCTATCCCCTGTGTTTACATACAGCAGGATTGCAGCCCTGACAAGGAAATCCTTTTTTTTTTCCCCCTAGGTTGAAATTCATTCATTTCCTGACGTATAATAAGCTATTTATAGCGAGTTGTTTTTTTTAATAAAGTGATTTCCTTGTAGGCTAACTCTAATTTATTCCTAACCAATTCCCTTTCGAAGTAACATATTTACCAGCCGTTACCTAATTTAACGTGTTTATCAAGGGCAGAGGCTGCTTAGCCAGGAGAGGGGAGGACATTGCTCTAAAATTAAGCATTTGAGCTGGTTTAATTAATTAATGTGTTTATTTTTGTTACCCAAAATAGCCAGTAAGGTCACTGAGGACACAGAAATAAAAAAGTAAGTATTCTGTACAATATTGCATAAATGTGGAGCATTTCTTAATTACATAAAACAAAAATAAATATATATCATAGTAAGATGGGTGGCCACGCACAAAATTGAAGTTTAAAAGATAAAAAAAGTTTCTTTAATTCATTAAAATATGTTAGACCTACGTTTTGGCTCTCTCGGGAGCCATTTTCACATGGATTCAGTGTAGTGAAAGGGCCCTATTACACTCTTCACGCACAATTTTGCGTGTGTGCAAAAACGCATTAACGCAAGGGGAAAAACCCGTTGCGCTGAATGTCGTACTATGACGTTCGCGCACAAAATGAGCGTTAATGTCTAACGCAAGTGACTCTGCGCGAGCGAAAGTTCGTGTGCGCATCCCATCCTTAACATTGTGAGCGCAAATGCGTTCCTGCGCTGGTACGCGGAAGGTATTACAATTGATGCGCAAATTTTAACGAACGACGTTTGCGTGCATAATTTTAACATCATTTAAAAGCTGGTGGGAACTGCAAATCCGAACGTCCTGGCCGAAACTAAATACACCAGCCCGAAAAAAAAATACAGCAAAGTATAGTTACACATTCTACACATACCCAAACAATAAAATGGAGAAGTTGTGCGTGTTTTTATTATTGCTGCAGCATATATACTCAGATTGATTTTGACAGGCGCAAAAAGTTAACGGGAGACAATTGTGGTTCTTAATTGTGATTGGCTGAATCGCATGAAAAAACAGTCTGCCCACCGATTTGTGCGCGCAACGTTAATGCACACGCGTTTCCGCGCGATCTTTTCGGATGGATGAAAAAATCCGCTCAGATTTTAATACCAGCGTTAATTTACGCACGTTAACGTTTAATGCTGCGCAAGCTTTTTTTGCTCAAGGAATGTATGTTTCGAGCCCAAAATCTTTTAATTTTTTTTTTTAAACAACACTTGAAAAAAATTAACATAAAAGCCAAGATGATAACATGGGAGCCCACCACATATTTTTGGAAGTTGCTATCTTGGTGTATTTATTTAATAATGCAATCGGAGGTAAAACTATAAAATCCATGGCTAACCGGACCCCAGGATTTGTCTTAACCAATCGCATATTGATAAATTTGGTCATGAAAAGGTGAAGAACGGTCAAGAAGAAATAGAGAAAAGGTTAGAGTTTTAATAAAACTTGCTGTTCTTCCAATCAATTCTGAATGAATTTATACATTATTTGATAAAATGACAGGAATTTGAGTGAAAACCAAAATGGAAAGAGCCGGGAGACGCAAAAATCCAGCACGATGGTGCGAGTTGTTTACTGAATTTACCGTTTGGTTGGTGGACTCGGAAGGCCGTCCGGTTTTACTGATACTCAGATAGAACGTAAACTCGGCTCCGGCTTCCAGCACGGATTTCGGAATGGTCACGATGCCGAACTCAGGAGCAAAGTCGGAACAAAATCCATTGGATTCAGAGCCCTAGGAAAAAAAGGGGGCCAAAATGTATCAGATACATGAAGTCAGGGCCTGGAGTATTTCCGTGACAAACTCGTTTGTAGGTTGATGAAGATATAATTTCTGTCAGGGAAAGAGCTGTCAAGCTGATGGAATAGCAGCCTAAGGCAAGACCTGGAACGCCAGCTTCAACTTCAATGTGCTGTATTTGTCAAGCAGAAAAATGGGAAAGCGAAGCCTCGTCAGGGGGGGAAATAACATTTGTCAAAAGGGAACCCTCCCTGGACAGTGTAAATTGAGTTTTTTGTGGTATCAAACAAACTCACGGCCACATACATGAGAAATGGAAGCATCAAGTTCTCGACAAGCATGCTAGCTAGAAGCGGTATAAATATAAAACCAGAGGAATAATATGACCAGGCCAAGATTGCCATTTTGGAACAAGGCTTCCTCTGGGGACAGTTTTCATGAGGACATTTCAGAGTTCTAACGAGAAAACCTAGGCCTTAAACACGTTCATAACATAAGCCAACGCATGTTGTCACGTTACTTTTACTGCTGAAATGGACTGACTGTAACAAAGCAGGTAAGCGCAACGCATATTTTCAATATTTAGGGATAACCACCATGATGTCGTTTGAAGACAGGTTTCATTATACGAAGGAAGGTCTACTGGTTATCTGCATTTTTGGACTAACATTATGGGGTCTATTCACAAAGCACCGAAATTGCCTCGGCAAAGTCCACTGAAGTAAAAACAAAAAAAAATATTCTCCTAATAGGTACTTAAACCAATAAAAATCTAGCAAACAATTTGTCCAAATAATAAAAAAGGTCCTTTAAAAAAATAACAAAACAGTCTGCTAGCAAATAATAATGAAAGTGTTTTAGAAAAATAAAACAAAAATGTCTTTTGAAAAATAAAAAGGGTTTTTGCAAAAAAAAAAAAAAGAAATAAATTACGTTTTTAAATAAAAAAAAAAGATATTCCATATATTACATTGAAACCTATCGAATTGAAACAATGAAAATCAGGAAATTTCTGTGCAATTCGGTGTTCTATGAATAGACGACTCGATAGTTCTCAATAGACATGTGCACAGCACAAAATTTCGTTTTGAACGAATGGATTAGTCCTATAATGCAATTTATTTAGTTGCTAAAGAAATTCGTTTTCAGTTCTTTAGTATGAAAAAAAACCAGTGGATACAATTACTATTGTAGTGGCTCCTCAGAGGGCTGAGATCGCTGCTTATTACAGTATCTCTCACTCTCAGCACAATGTGGGCCATATTACATAGTTGGTGCTAACTTAGGCTAGGGTCAGACGAACGCATTTTTATGTTGTCTGTGAAAAAGTGCGTTCGAACGAATGGACGCATTTTTTCACAGAATACGTGATAGTGGTCATACTATGCGCATTTTCGTCCGTGGTTTTGTACGGATCATCAATAAAACTCTTTTTGTGTCTGGACGTTATGTTGGCCGGACATTAGCAGCGTCTGACGTCTCCTAATCACACACACACGCCGCTAGCGGACGCAGCGCACTCTGTACGTCAGTACCTGCGGTTTCACGTTCTCGAAAAAATGCGTTCATTTTCACTTGCGTTGCGCAGCGGACTTTTGTGCGACCGTACTTCGTATATTGGCCGTCATTGCCCGGCATCTGCTGCTAGCACGGCCGTGATTAAGTGCGCCAGAACGCGCGTTCGCACTGCCTCAGTCTGACCCTAGCCTTAACCAGAGCTGTTGTAAACTTCCCTGAGCCATTATAGCCTATGGAGGTTTTCAGTTTACAACAGCTCTGGTTAAGTTAGCACCAACTCTGTAATACTGTCCCGTGTCAGGCAAAGCTGTTACAGTAACTGACTGCTGCTCATCACAGCGCTCGGAGTTTCAGTAAAACTAGTAAATAAGAGGTTAGAACCTTATTATTTCCTTGTTTTACTGAAACTCTGAGCGCTGTTACAGTCAGTTACTGTAACATCTGAGCCTGATACATTGTACGGAGATAATATAACAAGCTGCCGATCTCAGCGCTCACAGACACTGGATTTAAAGGGCTAAAAAAACGCTCCTCTCTGTATAATGTTTATAACATCCTCCTGCATTAATTAATACCCCTCTCTGTATATTGTATACAACATCCACCTGCATTAATTAATACCCCACTCTGTATAATGTATAGAACATCCTCCTGAATTAATGTCCCTCTCTGTATAGAATATCCTCCTCAATTTATACCTTTCTCTGTATAATGTATATAACATCCTCCTGCATTAATACCCCTCTCTGTATAATGTATAGAACATCCTCGTGCATTAATTAATGCCCCTCTCTGTATAGAACATCCTACTGCATTGGCAAGTGGAGGGTGCAGAACTTAGGATGTTGCGCTCTTCATTGCTGGTCTCCTTCACTCCTCAATGTACTATCACAAAAAGGACTGAAACTAAAATGTAGTGCATTTTATTTTAGTTTCTTTCGTTTTTTGTACTGAGCAGTTTCGTATCTCGAGTCATACGAAAACCAAATTATCCCAAAATTCGGACTAAATCTTTTTAGTACTAAAACGAATGCACATGTCTAGTTCTCAATGGGACTATTTTGGTGCAGCCAAATTGCGATGAAATGCACTGTATTTCTCTGTCAATTCACTTGAATTTGGCGAATTGACAGCTTTGTGAATAGACGAATTGCCCCGAAATTGCACCTACGGTGGAATTCACCGTTCGGTGCAATTCGGCAGCAATTTCGGAATTTATTGAATAACCTCCTAGAGTTCTCTTGTCAGTTCTCAATTCCCAGACTTGAATGATGATGATAGAAAAAAGCATTGCTGTTATTTTAGGTTTGAATATTATTTTCAAACAAGTCTCTACGTGGATGCCAATAACCAGTAGGCATATACAAATGTGGAGAGAGAGACTATATACAGTATGTATATGTCCTTATTATCACTTGAAACTACAAGTCAATTTATCTATAATTAAATCTCACCTGGGTGCAAGTCCACTTATAATCCAGTCGCGTTTGTTCATTTTCTTCCAGGTTTGGGTCATATGACTTTTCTCCATCCAAAACAAGATCCCGACTGTTGGACCAAACGCGGTAAGACCCACCATCGATGATGGGCACAAGTTTGCTTGGTGCCATGGTGACATTGGCCAAGCTGCTTCTAGAGAGGGGCGTGTTACCAAAGGACACAGAGAACTCGAAACAGTAGTCGCCAATGTCAAGAGCCAGCTTGGGGATCACCAGCTGTGGCCTGGTCGCATCCACATTCTGAAGGTGAACTTTGGGTGACTCCTGGTATTGGAGACAGCTTGATGCTTTGTAGATTGTCCACCGGTGTTCAGTTTGATATCTGATGCATCCACGCAGGTTAATCTGTGCTTCAATATAGTTCCTTTGGGACCTCCTCATGATGACTTGTGATGGCAGTGCAAGTTGTACTACAGGTTCCTCACATTCCAAAACCCGAGTTGGGACTGAAATTTGGGCAGTCCAAAAACTGATTAAGTTTGATGCATTCACAACCACTAGATAGTCTCCAGGTTCATGATAGGAATGTTCGGCAGACGTGGAGTGAGTGACCACAATAGGAGAACTGTCTCCAAACATCCAGCGAAAGATCACCTCGGAAGGACTTGGCCTCACAACGACTTTGAAAGTAACACTTCTGTTGACATACGCATTTACAGGTTCCAGAGTGAGGCCCACAATGATTTCTTGAATTTTTATAATTTTTGTGATGTTTTCACTACCCAAGTCGTTTGAAGCACTCAAGTGGATTTTCAGAAGACCAGCAGCAACTGGGGTGTAGGTGACATTCTTGCCAGCTAGGCTAATGGTAGGCTGGCCTTGCAAATCAAACTGCCACGTGTAGGCAACCAGTGAACCATTGCTAACCTCTGCTATGAAACTTTTCTCGATTCTGGCAGGTACAGCAATTTCACAGCAGTTTATGATATTGAGATTTTTTATCGCTTCAAGGACTGTAATCATCACAGTGCTACGTTTTTCACTGACGTTGTTGCTGGCAACCACAGTCACTGGGTAACCTCCAATTTTTGTAAACTCGTGTGTGTACGTTGTACTATTAAGCTGTATATAGAATTCCCCATTTATCGTCAAGTTGTAAGTGACAGAGGTGCCAGCTGACAGGACAATAGTAAAAGTGACTCTCTCCCCAGGTTCCACCACCATTTTGCTCACCTGTAATTTCAGGCCTTCGATTTTGTCTTGCACAGTGATGTTTAGACTTGTTGCCTCCCAGCTCACGTTATTTGATGCATTAAGACTTATAGAGAAAACACCAGCTTGGTAAAAGTGTACAGTTTGCTTCTTTCCTTCCTTTGTGCCTTCAGGAAGCTTCCAAGACCATGATACATTTGAACCTCTTTGAACACTCCCAGTGAGGCACATGATCGTCCCTGTCGGCAGGTGGTCGCTTTTGTGGTCAATTGTTGTTATGGATACATCTTCAATCGGCTCTTGGACGAAGACTGTGATAGTTGAGTTGACTAAACCTAAAGTATTGTTGGCAACTGCAAACACTTCTTTTGGATCCGGCGTTAGGAATGTATAAAGCACATAAGATTTGTAAGTGAACCAAACCGCTTTATCCTCTAAGTACCATGTGTACGTCACACCAGATCCACTGCTTAAACTCATACTGATGTTGACGGTGGTATTGACAGCAACAGGATTGGGATGAGCTACAAGGCTAAGCAACCCCAGATGCTCTATGAATATTATAGTCCTGCTAACATTCATGCTTCCCAACATGTTGGTAGCCTTCAAAATGATGGTAAACGTGTCTGCTTCCATACTTGTAAATTGATAGGTCTTCCCAGATCCGATAAGGATGACACTGTCATTCTTCAAGATGAACCAGCTGTAGGAGATATTACTGCCATCGGTTACGGTGGCCTGGAGAGGAAGGTTCTTATTGGTAGGGAAACAGCAGTCATTTACCAAGTCAGATGTGACAATCTGAAGGCCTTCGATGACCTGTAAAACATAGATAATGATGCTATCTTGTAAGGAGTTGATATCATTCATTGCTGTCACAATGACGTTGAATGTGCCAATGGAGCGGAAGGTGTAAGAGATTGTGGAGTTGCAAAAAATTGGGGAACAGCGGTCGCAGAGTATCCACGAATAAACAACATCATCACCAGCCAGAAGAAAGGCAGAAAATGTTACGGAGCCATTCAATGGAACCACAGTCCTGGTAGCATTCATACTTAAACCATGTATCCTGGTCTTGACAGTAATATTGAGGTTTACTATACTCTTGCTCACTTTATTTTCACAATACAGAGTGATGGGAAAGTTCCCGGTGCTGTTGTAGACTTGTGTTGTTGTCTGTCCCGTCTGAAGGCTTCCATCGCCAAAGTCCCAGCTGTATGTAACATTGGTTCCATTCCCTATAGCATTAAAGATGTACACCTGGTCAAGTTCTAAAACATTTAGATGTGTGGCATTGTACACAACTGTGACCGTGCCAACGGGTTCTTGAACATATACAAAGGCTGTATCGCTGTTGGATGATACATTATTGAACACGGATACGGATATAAGATACATCCCAGGGAACTTGAATGTGTAAGTACTGACTTCTGTCACACTACTGATTTTAGAACCATTGGTCCCAAAGTCCCACGTGTACCTATAATTGAAAGTAGGGAATACAATCACTTTGAAGTGGGTCTCCTTTCCAAGGATTAAATATTGACTGTCCATTAAGAGGGTTACATTAACGACTTCAGGCTCTACACAAATATTGGTGAAGTAATAAGCTTTGTTCCCTTGGCTGGAGAGAACAAGGGAAAGTGGGTATATGCCACTTGTTGAGAAGTTGTACTCTACGGAAGGGACGCCATAAACGGAGATGATGGAAGACCCGTTGCCAAATGTCCAGTTAAAGGTATAGCGCTCGCAATCCCCAGTAACATATGCCGTAAGTGTCACGTTCGAGTTTTCCAGGATACAGCTGGATGGTTCAATTTTAAGAACCTGCAAGACATACACTCGGACTAGCAAAGACATGGATGCCGTGCTCACTGGGTTACTGGCCGTGACATTGACGGTGTAATTTCCGTCTTTGGAATAGGTGTGATTGACCATGGGCTCTTTGGTTGTATGAAGAATGCCATCTCCCATGCTGAAGGTCCAGGTGATATTGTCCCCCGTTTCTACTGAAGCATTGATGAAAGTCTGCAGGCCTCTCTCTGTTGGTTCGTCTGAAGAGACCATCAAGCCAGTGATGTTTTCATGGACGCCAAAGACCCTGGTACAGTTAATCTCACTGAGGTCGTTCCCGGCGGTCAAGCTAACAGTGTAAATGCCAAGGTCGTAAAAAGTGTGGTTTACAGACGTTTCATTGACACGGAGCTGACCTGACCCGTCACCAAAATCCCAAGTGTATGAGACTCCGAAATCAGAGGGTTCTACTTTTGCTTCAAAAATGCTTGGACACCCAAGGACTAAGACCTCTGGGTAGGTTTCGATACTGAGGTTGGCCAGAAAGGTTTGAATTTGCATAGGTATCGTTATGGACACATTCTCGTACTTGTTGTATACAGATACTGTTATATTGTATGTTCCTGTAAAAAAAGAAAAAGCAGAAAAGGAATTAATAGGTAACCTACAACTCTATCTAACCTAGAATTCTAATGGCAGTTTTTTTGGAAACAATATCCCTGGGTTTCGACCGATAATTTTTTCAAAATATCATCTGATTCAATGGAAAAAGTTTGACCGGAGCCGAAAATTGAAAAGTAATGCTGTTCTGAAACAAAGCTGGCCGGTTAGACTCCTCAATAAAGCATATTTTCGGCCAGTGCCATATCGATTTTTGCTCTTAAGCACGTCTATTTGAAAAAGCTGCTTAAATAAAGGTTTCTGTATAATCTTCTGGCCTTAAAATACATTTATCATCTCCTTACAGCACTTGAATTCTTTTCGGAAATCGGCTTGACCGATACTTGCATGAAAAAGTATAGCCTCGAGAGCTGACATTTGAGCCATTTTTAAAAAAAAAAAAAATCTGGGATCTAAATACCGCTAAGTCGCCCATACTTAAATCTGACAAACTGAATAATGGACAGTTTGCGGCCAAAAAAAGCTGCCGATTTCGGCGATGGTTTAAAATAAAACGAAGCCCTTAATTGTAAAAACTGACTATATTCTTCTGTTCTCCTTTACAACCTCAAGGGTGTTTTTTGGGGCAGTCTAGAGGTCAGATTTCACAAAAATTCTAACTTTTTAAAGGGCCACCACCACCACCAAAACATGTAGGCCCCTATTACATTCTTCGCGCAATTTCGTTCGCGCAGCGCAAATTTTTTTGCTCGCATCGTCCAGCGTTATCGCGTGAAAATTAACGTGGCATTCCGATCCGAACACATTTTCTCATCCGTCAAAAAATAACGTTCGTAAAAACGATGCGCAAAACGAAGTGTAATACGCGCGCAGTAACGTTGTGCATGTAAATCAGTGTGCGGACTGTTTTTTTCGCGAGATTCAGCCAATCAGAATTAAGAACCTTAATTGACATCAATTTACCTTAAAGGGATACTCTAGGCAACATGACCACCTAAGCTTTTTTAGGTGGTCATGATGGCCCGAGAATGCCCTTGTCTGTCCCCCCTCCCTCCGCTCAGCCGATCGGCTGAAACAGCTGAAAACAGCTGAGAGACGTGGAGGACTTTACTTCGCCCTCCCAGCTGTCAGCCAGCAGAGCGGGATTCATATTTCCCGCTTCTGCCGACTATTGCCGAGTAGGAGACGTCATTGCGCTTTCAGGGCGATGACGTCTCCGACTCGCCGCAGTAGGTGGCGGGAGCGAGCCGCCAGCATAGTCTGCGGCTGGGATTAGGGTTGCGCGCATCCTCTTGCGCGCAACACTGATCCAAGAAGAAGAGGAAACCTGCTGATTGGCTGATTTACGTGAGAGGCGCGCATGCGCGCTTCTCACATAAACCATTAGCCAAGTGAAAGAGTTAGAAGGACGGGAGTGGAAGAGGAGGGAGGGGAGTATAAAAAAAAACCGCCGTTGGAAACAGTGGATTTTAGGGTAAGTATTACAGTAAAAAACAAAAATAAAATCTCTACCTAGTTATTGAGGGAATAGGTATATTTTAATATAAAAAACCGGGGGGGAGGATTTTTGTTTAAAGTGTTCCTTTAATTAACTCACTAACGTTTTTGCGCCTGTCACAGTAAATCTGAGTATACATGCTGCAGCAATAAACAAAATATGCACGAATTCACAATTTTATTGTTTGGGTATGTGTAGAATGTGTAACTATACTTTGCTGTATTTTTTTTTTTCATGCTGGTGTTTTTCGTTTCGGCCAGAACGTTCCGATTTGCCGTTACCACCAGCTTTTCAAAGACGTTAAAATTATGCGCATCGATTGTAATACCAGCCGCGTACCAGCGCACGAACGAATTTGCACTCACAATGTTAAGTATAGGACGCGCACATTTCATCACGCTCGCGCAAGTCCATCCGCGTTAAACGATAGCGTGCATCGTTTGCGCGAACGTTGAAATCCGACGTTCAGCGCAAAGGGTTTTGCCCCTCGCACAAATGCGCATTTGTGCACGCAAAACACGCTGTGCGAAGAATGTAATAGGGGCCGTAATGTCCTTATTGTGTTTATTTGATGTTGCTGATATCTTACATTTGCTTTGTTTATCTTTTGTATGTTTAGTTAAGAAAATATTTCCTCTATATGTGTCACTGGGCGCATCTATGGTGTGACATTTTCATCTATATGTGTCACTGGATGCATCCATTGTGTGATATTTCCCTCTATATGTGTCACTGGGTGCATCCATTGTGTGATATTTTCATCTATGTGTCACTGGGTGCATCCATTGTGTGATATTTCCCTCTATATGTGTCACTGGGTGCATCCATTGTGTGATATTTTCCTCTATATGTGTCACTGGGTGCATCCATTGTGTGATATTTTCCTCTATATGTGTCACTGGGTGCATCCACTGGGTGATATTTTCCTCTATATGGGTCACTGGGTGCATCCATTGTGTGATATTTTCCTCTATATTTGTCACGGGCTGCATCCGTTGTGGTATATTTTGTGTTGTAACCTCCCCACCCCTGTATCTTTCAAATACTTGCTCCTCACTGTGTGGCTTTGACCATAGAATGGAGTGAATGGCTCAGTCACCGACTCACATCGTGTATTGTGTGGGTTGTATTCAAAGGACATCACCAGGGGGTAGATTAGAAGTCTTTTAAGCTCCCTGTTTTATCTCATTCAACTGCCAGCTCTAATCTTGAGTAGCCTGGAGAAAAATAGCCTCCTGCAGCCTTATCTAAACATCCCCTCCTCCACCTCACTAACTGATAAAATAATGTAGAAGATTAAAGATTAAAATCTACAAAATGGAAACGAGATAAAAACCATAACTTTATTTTATCCTTTTTAAATGTACTTACTTCAAAGAAAAAACAGCAGCATGTGTTTATAAAGTGCTTTAAAAGGTGGTCTTGTTGTAAAGCGCAAATAATCTAGTTACAGGTCATGCAAGTGGTAGTGTCCCTTTAATATTATCATTACAAAGTGTGAATTTAAATTTTTCACCAGCTAATAAATATATATCTAACCAACTTGCAATAATTAAGTTAAGGATACGTATAAATTATAATTAAATGAAACCATAGTGTAAAAAAAGAAAATAACAGTCATAGCTACGGTTATACGCTGAATGATCTCACATATTCATTGACCCACAAACAATCCTTCCACAAATGAGCTCAGTTGACCCATATAAACTTGCTTTGACTTAATTAACATTTAGTGATATATGTTGGTTATCTACAATGAGACATGATGCAGATTCTAAACCATTTCATACCTGGTTCCTTGTACGTGTGTGTGACATTACTCTGAATGTACACCTGCGGGACTTTTGGATAAGGGACGGGAAAGGACTTGTTGTAAGGTGGCTGATAGTGATATTCTTGGTTTGTGCCATTGCCGTCACCAAATGACCAGCTGAAAGGAAAAGAGTAAAAAGTGATAGCATAAAAATGTGTTTTCCATGTCCAAGAAGTCCTAGGCTCCCCCCCCCCATTTCTTAACAGATATGTGACCCTCACCTATAGGTGGCTTCCACCGCCGAGTCCACCAGAATACTTGACGACAGCTCAAGAATCGAGTCCTGCATCCAAACCGATGGAAACGAGGCGGCCAGGTCCAGGTCACGCATGGGAACCATCTTCTCCGCGGTGACTTTGTAATTCAAGGTGGCGTTGCTGACGTGGTTTGAAGCCTCGAGCTGAGAAACAGAACAAGGCTTTGACACGGCAGCAGAAAGAGGACCGAGCATGGATCAACATTATGGATTCCTCACGCTTGAAGTGTTTTAATGCATTGCTGACTGGGATTTTATTGTGCGTGGTATTGAAAAGAAGAAACAACCACAGATTACGCCGCTCGAGGGAGAGTTTAGATCGATTTATTTATAATTTATTAGTAAAGAAATACAATGTATATGTATGGCAAGGTGCAAGCTCTACTCGGATGGAGGGTATTGTCGAATATATTCCAGGGATAGGAGTCTTCCACACTTCGGCAGCAGAACATCCCAACTGGGGTGACCATAAGGTTGTGTGTCACCTATGGAGCTTAAGGGGATCACGAGTAAATGATGCCTTTGCACTATAGTCACCTACCTACAGGTCATGTATACTTGCCAGGCACAAGCAAGGATTTATATTTACTGTTTGATCTATTACTTTTACAGTTACTTGTGTGGCATGTAAGCTTAAAAAGGTGGGAGTGCTCAGCTGACATTGTATCATGAAGTGACATCATGCAAAGTGTTCACCACATATCCCGAATGATCACTAGATCGTCAAGGTCTTGGCTTATTTTCATCCTAACATGATGAGTAAGCACAAAAAAAAGAACAAAACAAATCAAAATTCAACCCAGGGGTTAGAAATTCCCTTCCCACATACCGTGAGCTTGTAGACATCTGCATTGCGGTAGATGACGTTGAACACTGCATCGTAATAGGTGAAAGACAACTTGTCATCCACCACCCATTTGAATACAACATCCGAGCCGGCCTCCACCGAAGCCACGTAATTCTGCAGAAGAGACAAAAATATGGACATGTCCTAGAGGCTGTGACAGTAACACAACATGACCTAGCAGTGGTGGCTCAACCATAGGGCCAGACGGGGCAGCAACCTACCATATTTTTTGGAATAATAAATAATGTAAACTATATAATTTTTTTGTGTCATTTAACATGTGCCTGATTGATATAATGTGTTATGTCCCTTTAAGCAGTGTCACTGTCTCATCAATTGTTGCTAGGCAGAGTAAAAAAATATATATATAAAAAATTAGGCGACTATTTGTCTTTGACCAGCATCCATCCAGAAATATGATAAGGGCTCTGCGGGAGATCTTAGAAATAGGAACCTCAGCTGTTATAATCCCCCCCTGCTGCTGGTTACTTGAGCTCTGACCAGCATCAAACAAACTGCCCAACGTAATCTCCCAATTGAGGCTGGAATGCTGATTTTAGCTGCACACACACACCAATGCCTGCCTTAACCCTTAATAACAGAAAATGTACATAAACATTTGCCTTAATGTGCTAAATAAAAATTTAAAAAAAGTTCTATCTTGGCTATTATTTTGGTTGTTGTTATTCATTTTTTATCGTCAGTTTGCATTACAAATGGCTAAAATGGAATACAACACATGGATGGAGCAATCAACTGTGCCAAATACTCATGCCGATATCGTTAAGATTTTACTTACCTAAGGGACACTCTACTCATCCTACCCACTTTATCTTTTTAAATAGGTCAGAATGTGAGGAGAGCCTCCCCTTCACTCCACGCTCCCCAATCTGGAGAAATCGCAGGGCAAAGTGGAGGAGTTTCCTATACTCCACTGGGCATCACCAGGAGCCAGGATTTTTGAATTTCCAAGGTACCGGTCACCAGACCAGTCACTAGTGATGTCGGCATGCACACACATTGTGCAGCACTACAGGACTTGCACACTTTACAAACGCAAGTTCCAAGGACCTGGAGGGGAATAGTTGCATACGAACCGCAAATTGTGCAGAAAAGCTTCAGGGACTTCCGAGTTCGGAAGCCCCTGAGCCGAAGAGGAAGAGCAGTGTGCAGTGAGGGAGAAATGGTGAGTAAAATTAGCCAAAAATGAAAATTGGGCAGAGGTTGTCAGCAGGATCTGCCCAATTATTTATGAGTAAAAAAAGGACCAATGGTTTCAACAGAGTATCCCTTTACAAGTCAATGTTCATCTTAAAATTGTCTTTCTAGATAATGTGACTTGTTTCAGTAGAGTATGTAAGAGGAAGGGTGGGTTTCACTTGCAAAAGGCTTACACACAATTGCGCCCTCTGACCCACACAGAATCTACTGTATGCCATCAGTTTGATACAACAGACTCTGTGCCAACCAATGCCAAAAGGGTTATTCAAAGATTCACCAAAGTTGCCCGTAGTTGCAAACAACTGTATAAATCACTGTCCTTCCAAATACAGTGAATCCCAGCTCTCCAGAGAAGGAAAAATCAACAACGATGGGTGAAGTTGCTTCAAACACCTGTGAATAACACTACATCCATAATTCTTCCGTAAAACAAGTCAGCTGCAGCTATTCTCCATTCAGTGTTTTTCTACCATTATTTGCAACACCGGTGAATATACTTTGGCTATTTTAAAGTGACTCTCCACTTAAACCAACTCAGAACAAAGTCGACTGTAACTACGGTAGAAACAAGAGTGGAAACTACAGAGGAAGCGAATTCGCTGTAACTGATCCACCATTGTTGTCAAAGTTAATCCACCCTTATATGACTAAAACAATGGTGCTTGGGGAATATACCCTAAAGTAACGAATTAAGGCATTTAATTTATTTCACAAGAATCACATTGTAAGTACTGTATCATGTTGGCACCAAGACTCCATGAAGCCTACAGGTAGAAAGCCTTGGATTCTTAACCACTCCATTTACACCTCACCCTATTAAATGCTACAAAGGTGTTGTAGGTGACTGTCCTCCCTTAAAATTAAGACCATTCCTCTTTTTTAGAACGGTTTCACAACAACTCATAACTAAATGATAAGCTAAGGTTTCTCCTATGGCTTAAGAGCTAGGACTTACCACGACTGTGTTGAGGATGACTCTTTCCTGGGGAAGAGGATTGGCGCCCAGCCCTCGGATTGGTTCTTCCATTTTCACGGGAACAGTTATGTTTTGCCAATTTACGTCATTCCGCACACTGATTAAAACCTCTACTACTCCCTTATCGAGCCCGCTAAGGCGCACTTCTGAGAACCAGACATCTTCCCCCTCTGCGCATTTCTGAGTCAGGGCGGAGACGGTTGGAGGACATGTCCGTTGAAAACTCCAGCTCTGGTTACCGCCAATCCAGTAGGCTGTGGCATTTGTCCCAGAGAGAATTTTAAGAATCAGCATGCTATTATTAGTGGGGATGTAAAAGATACCGTCCTGTGGTGGTGGGTGGATCACACTTAAACCTGAAATGGGAGACACCACAGAGATGTTACAGGATTGATCAGCTTCAAACAATTGGTTACTGAAGTGCACCATCACCGTGTACTGTCCAGTCTTCTTCAAACCAAAATTTGTTGATTGAGTGAATAGAGGAGAGGTTTCCTCGGTGGTGCCAACAACTCTGATGAAGTTGAACTTGCAGATCTCTGTATCATCTTTTCCCAGCCCCCTGCTAGTTGTCCGATTGCTCCAGTCAACCTTCAAGAGGTTTCCAGGTATGGAAGACATCCAGTCACTTTGGCGGAGAACTTCACAGCAGGGGTTCAGGCAGCTACCGTGCAGGAACCCCTCATTGGGGTAATCATGCTGGATGATGAGGAGGTGATCGGGGTGAATGAGGATTTTTACATCTTCAAAAAATGCCTAAAAAAATTAATTAAATGATCAGTTTTTCATTCCATGTTACTTTATTTTGGACTGTGCTAGAACTGTGGTATTTTAAGCCTTTTTTTAATCAACTTCTAGATGAGAACACACTTTTTCAGACCCATGGACAGACAAGTTCAACCACTCGGCCGGGATTTAAGGACTAAATATCTATGCTCACTCAATGGCACAGATAAAAGCTTAACCTTTAGTTGAGTGGCCACCAAGGGTGATTCAAGAACAATGATCTCAAATACAACCACATATAGGACTGTTCCTCCGTTTGATTCACTACTTATTAATCTCTTCCTTCCCACACTTGTCTACTTTAATTACTTGCACAGGTTATGATGCCTAGAGATCTCAGGTATCCGACGTCCTTCACTTCTTCGCATAACAATATCAAAAACTTGCAAATCTAGTCCCATCACTACAAAACGAAATGGATTAAAATGAAGGTCAACCTGAAAAAAAAGAAATAAACAGGATTCGCAATTTAATTACCGAATAATGTGTTGGGCTCCCCGGTTGGATGATAAAGATGGATTGACTCAACAAGACCAAGGAAAGATGGCTTTGACTGGATAGAGGTGATATCGGGGTAGAGCTCAAGGACTCATTGGAAGGATACCACCCGCTCGCCTCCGCAAGGCTGCTGTTGGTGCAGTTGGACCAATCTATATCCTCGTCGCAGTCCAGAAGGGTCTCGTTGTCGGCAAGTCTGACAGGTGTGGGTGTTGGCTTTTCTGTTACCTCATCTGGAAGAGATAAATGAATAAACTCAATAAAATATCTCACCTACGTGAGGTCATAATGAAGATCACTGGTCAGAACATAGGTGACTATGTCTACCATCTGGAGGTCCAAAAAGAAGCTCTTGAAACAGAATCAGTACAAAACTATCACATAGTCAAGCAAGTAGGGATGGAGATTGCCGGTCATGCTGGGCAGGTTTTCCTCAAATGCCAGTTTTATTTGGAATTTTAAAAAAGCAACGTTTCGGCTCTAACAAAGAGCAATTGGCTTGATAAAGGCTCTGTGTTAGAGTCAAAAAGATTAGCATTTGAGGAAATCATACCCAGAGTAACCAGCATTCCCTGTTCCTGCTTAACCATTTTAGGACCTCTGGTGGTTAGGACCGAGGCGTGTGGAATCTTGAGTGAATTTTTGGGTAGCTATTACATGTGCCTGGTTTTCCTGTTTTCAATAGTCAGGCGAGGAAATTGACTCTGAGACAATTTAAAACATAATATACGTGCAAGCATTGGCGTCTCAGAAATCTGTTGCCGACTCATTTCTCTCATCGATCATCAAAGTGCATAAATATCTTAAAATAACATCAAACTAAATCATCATCTGCTCTAGTGAAAGACATTACTTAGACATACAAGGTTTAAAAAAAAAAGAAGGAACGCTGTCATCGAACCGGTTGCATTGAGTAAATCCGCATGCATAATGGACGGATGTGGACTTACTCTGCTCATCGTTTCTTGCAAATACTTGAAATCTCATCTGGACCGGCATTTTCAGATCTCCAGTAACAACCTCCAGAGAGGATAAGTAAACCTCCTGCATAAACTGCAGCCCAGTGAAGACAAGCACCTACCGCAGAATACAAAAAGGAGGTCAACAACTAAAAGGAAGAACCACAGTTCCGATACACTGTATCACAAGCAAACTGGCCCAATGTGTGCAATAGAGCAGCACATATCTACCTAATATTACTTTATACATACCTCCACCCTTCCATTAGGAGCAGACTTAGTCTCTGTTCGTGTCAGGTTCTGTAGAGGCCACTTGGTATCAGAAAAAGGAAACCCAACCACAAAGTACTGGGCCCACAGACGAATAACTGCAACGAAAAGGGCAAAGCAAGACTTGGTGTTATTTCAAAGATCCGTGGCATGCATTTTCTCCCCTGAAGAACTCAGGGTATCGCACATGTATAACACGACCGGAGGAAAGGCCCAGCATACCCGATGGCTTGTATTCACACACATAGTTGTGCTTGGCGCTGCACAGGTCAATGTTACAGACCCCAGTGGGTCCCATCCTCACGCATCGGTCGGCCTGCGATGGCTCTGGCTCCCCTGGGAGATGGTTTTGGCAGTTTTTAAGATCGAGAGCCTCGTCACTGCTGGAATCATTGAATCCGATCCACACCTCCAGACCACTGTAGAAAGAAAGATGAAGAGAGCGATGATTAATGTCCATTGGTCTACTGACTCCTAGACAGATTACAACCGGTACACTTGCAGAATTGTGCAATGCATCAGCAATATCTCAAGATGGTGACAGGAGACACAATTCCAAAAGGGACACGAGCATGCAAGCAGCCAATCGGATATCTCGCAGCACCAGTAGATTAGATTTGGTTAAGTGAAACAGAGCTGGTTGAAAGTCCTGAAAGATTTTCTAGGAGGAACTGATAGACAGAATTCAGAGTGGTGGCAAGCCCTCTAGTTTGAAGCCACCAGGGACAGATGGGAAGGAGGGAAATGACAACAATAAGCACACCACGACCCTTCAAAGTAATGTGGTCATGATGGCTAGCGTGTCCTTTTATCTTTTTTTTAGACCCTTTAAAACAAGTGGCGTGTTTGTGTGTATGACAGGAAGTCATGTGGTTCCAAAAGGAAGTATAGCACCTTTGGAAAGTCAGTTTGTAATCATATTGCTAGTATATGATTGGAAAATATTAATAATATGGATAGTTATCAGGAGAGTACCCGAGTTACTATGTGGAAACAATCTTAAAAGAAAAGACACCATTTTATAAAAAGGCTTATAAACACTGAACTAGATGTCAGGACTATATATCCGAGGGGAAAAAACCCAGTTGAAAGATAAATAGGTGGATGGATTAAAGGGGAAAATAGAGGAAAAGACAAAGAGACAGGCATAGATACTTATGTCTGCGAACAAGTGAGCTCCCGAAAAACATGGTGCTTTTCAAAAGGAGCGAGCCAACAAGCTCCGCCAGGCTGCACATATGTATCCTCTCCCAGCATCCTCTCTAGCCAAGGATGCGCCGGCTGAAACTGGCTATGGCTGGGGCCTTCTGAGGAGATCAGAGAAGATCCTGCACAGCTGCGATGGGGAAATGAGTGTACGAGAACCCGTGCCAGGAGATGGCTGGCTACATTCATGGAAACCTTGCATGAATCTCCTTGCGGAGGCCTGACCACCCATCTCTGATGTGTTTACCTGAGCGTCTCCACAGCCGTAACACGCCTTACTAAACTCAGACATATTCCTGGCCGCATTCACTTTCCAGTCACCGCTCGTTTTATTATCTTAACTATACGGTTACCAGAGAGGGTTGAAACTCATAAATCCATCGCACCATGTCTGAGATGTCGAGGCCAGCAACTCCATCAAAAACTGACTATAGTCCTACAAATCATGTCAGTGACAGCTTGGAAATTACCACGTTCAACAAGGTGAACAAAGACCTTGAACTGAGAGCTCATGAGTCTTGTAAAGAAAACCACCTTGGTAGTACAGACGAAATTGGTCAAGCTGATGACAAGAGTCTACATGAAGACAACATTGAGCTTGTCAAGGCCCACTTAGAATGTGTTCCGAATGGAGGACATAAAAAATTTGTACCTGATAATATGGCCTTTGAGGAAGTCCTGCAGCTTGGCACCACTCACAATCACCAGGTCTCCATTGCCCCGTTCCTTGCAGATCCTCTGCGCATCAAACCATCCAGCTTTGTCAGATATAAGCTGGTAGCAACGAGAGTTTTCAGGGAAGACCAGACTCCCAGGTGGACATTCCGGTGAGACTTTGAGGACAAATGGAGAGGACCATCACCACAAGCTGTCATAAGTCTCACCTCTACTTCTTTTATTAGTAATGTACCAAAGCCAGGCTAATCTCTGTACATTATGTTGATACATACTGCACATAGTTATAGTATATTTGGCTACATACTGTATATGTGAACATAAGGACTCTATTGGTCAACGTGCATTGAGTTGGCCCACTGGTATTCTTAATATTATGAAGACATTAATCAAAGACCAGTTCTCCATCTCATCCCCATAGATTGAAATCTGAAGATCCAACTCTGACTGAAATGACTAATGTGAATATATTCAATAAGGAAGAAATGTTCCATGCACTTCCATCGTACTTTTATGCATGGTCATCTACTGGACAAGAGCAGCTCTTCTCCTTGGATACTACAGGCAATAAGTAACAGAGTGCATAACACGCAAGGATACAGAAAACTGATCCAACATATGACCTCAACTTTGGTTTGAGCTTACCTGCTTCACCTCGCTCGGAAACTACTTTGTATCCAACCTCCACACAACTTCCACCCCTCATCGACACACTGACGTTCAGACTTTCGTGGGTTCTCACCAGTGAAGGACACAATACTTGCAATTCTTCGGGTATTCCCGCCACGACCACCACATTGTGCGCCGTCGCATTCCTGCTACCCGCGACCAGCGTCACAGTGATGTCATACAGTCCCGGTTGGGCATATCGGTGGGTCATGTTCATCGTACCATTCACGATCCGGTCGCCCAAGTTCCAACTTAAAGACGCAATGGGGATCGTAGTCCTAACTTCTAGCTCCACAGCTTCCCCCAAGCTATAGGTCTGCTTAGCGTGATGCACGGTAAGTGAGAGATCAGAGCAAAAGACATCTTGAAGAAGAGTCGGCCCACAGCTGGAGTTGAGCGACGGGGTATCACAAGCATCACGACAGGGAGATAATGTGCTGCCAGTGAGTGCCTTACCACACAGGCAGCCATGCTTTGCATCCAAGGCACCATGTGTATATAGCTCTGCAAAACACAGAGCACTGCACGATTCATTACTGGGATGAGCCAAGGTGATGGGAGTGAAAACCAGCACAGATTCATTACCATTAGAGGCATCATGAGGGCAAGAAATAAAATCGGCTCCTGGAAACAAAAAAGAAGATGGAAAACTGGATCAATAAACAATATTTTTGGATAATAAACTGGATAATAAACAATGTTTTTTAACCCGTTAGCGTTTGGAACGTAATATGGTGCGCCTGCACTAGGGATACAAAGTTAATGTTAACGCTCACACAGCTCAAAAGGTTTCCAAAATAATGACATTTGATACCTTTTATTTTCGGTGAATAACCTGAATGTTCTGCTTGGCACCCATCACCTTCACTCTCTAAACTCATGAACTCAATCCCCCTCCACTCTCCTACTCAACCAGGGCCGGATTTACAATTAGGCAAAGTAGGCATATGCCCACAGGCGCAAACCACATGGCGGGGCACTTTAATCTGTAAAACTAATTATAAATATATATATAGTATTAATAATGTTTTTCCCTCTCTTCCCCCTCTTGCTGCTTCTTTCCACCATCTCCCTTCTCTCTAAATCTACCCTCCCTCCCTATACACCCTACAAATTACAGCAAGCTGGAAAAGAAACCCAAATACACCATAGCTTGCTCAGCTCCTTTAATTTATCAGCTGAGAGCTGGTGGAGAGTGTTAAAATCCAGCCCTCTCACCCCCACACAACAGAGCTATAAAACTCTCCAATCTCTATTTTCCAAAAAGAAAAACCTGTCCAAATTCCTTTTTATTCTGCTGCTTGCACTTGCAAATGATGTTGAATCCAACCCTGGTCCAATAGCTGACACCATATTTAATCTCCCCACTAAAAAAGGCCTCTCCTTTGTGCACTGCAACATCCGCAGTTTACTCCCTAAACTGGATGAGCTTAAAGCTTGGTGCTTCTATTACAAACCTAAAGTCATTGTGCTGACAGAATCATGGTTAACCCCTAAAGTGCCAGACTCTGCCATAGCAATACAAGGGTATTCATGCTCTAGAAAGGACAGAGCTAAGAGAGGAGGGGGAATTGTTATCTATGTTGACAACTCCATAAAGTTCACCCCATTGCAAGTTAACACAGAGAAATTCAGTTTTAGACCAGTGCTTGTCAGTGCCATCACTAAACTTCTCCATAACCAAAAAATGAAATACCAGTCTGGACCTGATCAAATCCCAGCAATGCTGCTGAAAATCAGTGCACCAGCAATTGCAAAACCTGTCGCAACCCTGATTAATGAATCACTGGCGACTGGATACATACCCAAACTCTGGAAGACTGCAAGGGTGGTACCTATCCATAAAAGTGGAGACAATACTTTGGTATCCAACTACCGCCCAATATCACTGCTCCCTGTAATGTCAAAAATTCTGGAAAAATGTGTCTACACTCAATTACGTGATTATTATCAGTATCAGAACTATTTAACCCCAGATCAATCAGGCTTTCGTCCAAACCATTCAACTACAACTGCCCTTTTAAAAGTTTATCCAAGCGGGCATGGAACAAGGAAATCTAACTGGAGCCATCTTCCTTGATTTTGCCAAGGCTTTTGACACAGTAGACCATGGCATCCTATTACAAAAACTTAAAAACTCTGGTATTGGTGATAGTACGTTAACCTGGTTCCAATCATATGTGTCTGATAGGTCTCAATTTGTGTCCATTTCTGACAGCACTTCCCTTCCCCTCCCAGTCACGTGCGGTGTACCCCAAGGCTCAATACTTGGCCCCCTGCTATTCACAATATTCATAAACGATCTGCCCAATGTCTGCAAAGCTTCAACTGTACACATGTACGCAGACGACACTGTAATCTATACCAGCAAACCAAATCTCCCGCAGCTGGAGGCCGTGCTGCAAGAACAATTCACAGAGGTAGAAAAGTGGATCGCAAATAACAAACTTTTTCTAAATACTGACAAAACTGTTACAATGCTCTTTGGAACAGCACCTAAACTACACAAATTCCAAACACCCCATCTATGTGTTGGGACAAAATCAAATGGTACGCTGACCACAGTCACTTCTCTCAAATATCTAGGTATGGTTAGACCCAAATCTATCTTTTGGCCCCACATTGAAAAACTCATCTAAACTTTACCCCAAACTAGGTGCCCTGTACAGAAACAAATCCTGCCTGAGCCCCGCGGTAAGAAAGCAGATTGTACAACAAATGCTTATGCCAGCCATTGAATACGGAGATGTAGTGTATGCAGCCGCCCCACAAACACACCTCCAGAAACTTACTACATTGTATAACTCATTCTGTCGCTTTGTGCTACAATGTAACTACATGACACACCATTGTGACATGTTAAAAGAACTAAACTGGCCATCACTGGACTCTAGACGCACCCTTCACCTTTCCAACCTGGTGTTTAAGAGCTTTTCTGGGAAGCTACCACCCTACCTGAATATGCTGCTTCCCCCGGCAGTTCCCTCATCCTATAACCTCAGATCCAGGACCAGCACCTTACTTGCAATACCGCAATACAAAAAGATAATGGCTCGATCCTCATTTTCCTACAGAGCACCGCAAATATGGAACAACCTCCCAGACACCGTCAAATCTTCCCCCAGTCTAAAGTCCCTTAAGACTTCCCTATTAACATACCTCAATACGGAATGCACCTGTAAACATGTAACATAATGACTTTATTTCGTCCATATTTATTTTTCTGTTAATCTGTATATTTGGTCTTGTGTTAATATCTTGCATTTTACTACTTTGTATTTCTGTAACCATTCAATGTTCTCGAACCCAGGACATACTTGAAAACGAGAGAAATCTCAATGTATCCTTCCTGGTAAAATCCTTTATAAATAAATAATATAAAAACAAAATTTGAAGAAAAAAAAAGGTAAATTTTTAAAAATGAGTTGTTTTTCATTTAATTTATACTTCCTGTATTAGTCACTTTTCTCTGTAAAACTAAAATAAAAAAATTAGCAAAACGTTTAGAAAATGTTTTGAAAATATAAAATTAACTCTTTTCCCCACAATTTTTTTTCCAGTTTTAACAGAGAAAAGAGCCGACTTTGGTGGACATCTTTCTCTGTAAAACTACAATAAAAATTTCTAAAATAAATATTTGTTAAATAATTTAAATTTAAAATAAAAATTTCTAAAATAAATATTTGTAAAACAATTAAATTTAAGATAAAAATTTTTGGGGGGGGGGTGAGGTATTTTTTTTTGTGTGGGTGCCTCCAGTCTATCGAGATGTAAAGCCGGTCCTGTCCTCCAAGCACGGTGGCAGAAATTTCCACCCCTTGCAGTCACTTGATAAATCATATCACTTGATAAGACGATTCTTCCACATGGCTGGATCTATAAAGGCCTATTTTAAAAGTCACTAGAATTACCGTTCAAGTCGATTCGAGAGCACCCGAGGGCCCACTGAAAAACAATGAGGTCACTACGGTCAATTATCTATAGGATGACTAAAATAAGAGGAAGGGAGGAGGGAAGGAATGCCGAACGATTTTATGACGTTATCAGTATATAAATTAGGACCGCTTCAGCAAAGCAAGAGACGTCTAGAGGAAATAAAAAAGCACCCACATATTTAATGAGAAAGTATTTCCACGGTGGAAATGATTTGCCGTGTAGGAGTCTGACTGCACAAGCTCCGCGTCTGTCTTTCGAGACTATAAAGAACAGGTTTCTGGAAAAGACCCCGGTGAAATCATTCATCCTGACAATTCCACCTGTGCCGCAGCAAGACATCTGTATTCAATTTAAAAATCGTATATATTTACATTTATTTAAAAAAATGAAATCCTGATTATTAAATACCGCAAGGATGGGCTAAATAATACACAGAGCGCCATCCACTCACCACAAGAAGACCGAGCAAAGGACGCGTTGAGCAGAGGATGGCCAGAGACGTCGGGCGGCTGGTCGCAGAGCGTGTCGTTCGGCTGAAGAACCGTGACTCCATGTTCTTCGACCCAGAGAGGAAGCCAGGAGAGGCGACAGTCGCAGAGCCAAGGATTACCACTTAGGGCTCTGCAAAGAGATTCAGATGCATCAAAGCTGTCGCTGTATCAACTTTATTAGGTGGAAGTAATAAACATTAGACAGTCTACATCAGTGATGTCTGACCATGGAACTCCACGTGCTGCGGTGCTAGATGTCTCATGAACTTCAGCCCAAGCACAGATTGTGAACTATTTGTCTCTCATGCAACAATGTGACACACGAGAAGAGTACAAAGCCTATGCTCAGGTTGACAACCATCTTATATTGTTCTTTCGGGTTCAGCCAATACGCTTTGATGACCTTGTAAAGCCGTCTTCACACCAGACCTCGTGTAACACCAAGGGTCCAGTGGTGGAATCCCCTTTGTAACAGCAGCCATTAATCAGTACGTCCTGGACAACTTGTGTTTCACAATCACCATCTACAAATATGGACGAATGATCCCAGTCTATCTCCATAATTCGTGTAGGATGGTGAGGCTATTACTCATGACAGCTTACAATATGCAAAAATGACACTCATGGGGTTATTCATCAACCACCGATCTTCACCGGTTGCAAACACCGGTAAAAAATCATGGTTGTTGTACCTACGGTAGACTTAGGCAATCCCCAGAAGGACAATTCAACAATGGAAGGTGAAGTTGCTGCAATCAACGGCGAACCGCGCTGAACATCGGTATCACCGTAATTCTAGTGTAAAATTAGTAAAATGCAGCTTTTCTCCAATCGGCGTTGTTCCACCATTGTTTGCAACACCGGTGATTATACGTTACCGGTTTTAGAGTGGCGATCTCCATTGAACTCTGATAGGAACAAATTCTGAAAACAACGCTGGACGACTTCTACTGAACCAAAGGTGGGAATCCCAGTGAAGTGTAGACTACATAACTTGGTCAAAGACATTGGTGGAAACATGGATAGGAACCGGTTAAAAAAACTACTCTGAGAACTACGGTAGACAACGTTTGACAGAAACTATGGCGGAAATAATGGGGAAAATTGCAAAGAGCCAAGGTGGAAGCGTCCGTAATAGTGAATTTGCTGTCGATCCACCATAATTCCCCAAAGTTAAACCATCGTTCTTTCAATGAAACAGCAGTAGCTCTGGAATAGCTCGTTATACATTTGTTTGGGTCACGATAATCTCGAAGCTCACACTACATTTTTTCCGCTAAACCTCCGTGTTTTAATGACTGACTGACTTACATTTCCTGCAGATCATGTAACGGTTCAAACAGGCCTTTATCCAAGGTGGTGATGTTGTTACTGGAGAGGTCTCTGTAGGGGAAAAAAGCAAAAAGGGTTAGGATTCAAACATTTCTATAAAAGCAACCACATCTCTAAATAATTCTCAGAATATTAAAATAAATACTTTGTATTACTTATTTCCCTTTTATCTATTCACATGAAATCAGGGATATTTACGTGAGAAAAATGTCATTTAGAACAAGGACAAAGAATCTTATTTACAGCAAGCAATTTCTAACAGCATTTATTACAGTTTAGCTCTGTTATACATCTGTATACCCATATATATGGAGGAGCCCCTAAAAAACGACACCTACACACCTGACTATATGGAGGAACCCCTGAAAAGACACCCACACACCCTGAATATATGGAGGAGACCCTAAAAAGTAGACATGTGCATTCGTTTTAGCACTAAAACGATTTAGTCCGAATTTTGGGATAATTTAGTTTTAGTATGACTCAAGAGATACGAAACTGCTCAGGACAAAAAACAAAAGAAACTAAAAAAAAAGCACTACATTTTAGTTTCAGTCCTTTTTGTGATATTACATTGATGAGTGAAGGAGACCAGCAATGAAGAGCGCAACATCGCAAAGCTACAGAAAAGGTTTGTATGCGTAATCCTTCCCGACCCCTACCCGAAAATCTGACAGTGATAGAGCTCCAGAATACTAACTCGCAGCGCAGACAGCAAGCACAGGAGAGGAAACCTTTACTTAACCCTTGCATGTCTATGAGGCAGACAAGATGATAAAAGCAGCTGGAGAAGGAAAACATTCAAATAAATCACACTGAAAGCTAATGACAGAGGAGGGCTGGATAGTAAAACCCTCCTCTATTACAAGCAGCGCTAGGAGAAGAGAGGGACTTTACAAAACGTGTGTTATCTCCCCTCTCGCTCTGCATAATAGGGGCTTAGGTCTAAAACATTTTATATTATCCAGGAGCACTATTCCCTTTCCTCATCTATAATACACGTTTTATAAAAAGTCCCTCTCCTCTCCCAGTGCTGCTTGTTATAAAGAGGTTTCTATGTCTGATACATTCAGTGTCCAGCTCTCCCAGTTACTCTGTCAGTATGAGCCTTCAGTGTGATTTATTTGAATGTTTTCCCTGGATTTAAAGTGCTTTATTCTATTATAAAAATATATTTGCACCAGTCATCTCCTCTCTGAGCTTTCAGACCGATTTACGTTAATATTTTCCCTCTCCCCTGCTTTTATAATCCTGTCTGTCTTCCCCACAGAGATACAAAGTTTAAGTAAAAGTTCCCTCTCCTGTGCTGGATAAGCATTGCATTCCGAAGTTCTGCACCCTCCACATGCCAATGCAGTAGGATGTTCTATACAGAGAGGGGCATTAATTAATGCAGGAGTATGTTCTATACATTATACAGAGAGGGGTATTAATGCAGGAGGATGTTATAAACATTATACAGAGAAAGGTATAAATTGAGGAGGATGTTCTATACAGAGAGGGACATTAATTAATTCAGGAGGATGTTCTATACATTATACAGAGAGGGTTATTAATTAATGCAGGCGGATGTTATCTACATTATACAGAGAGGGGTATTAATTAATGCAGGAGGATGTTCTATACATTATAGAGAGAGGAGCATTTTTTTGAGCCCTTTAAATCCAGTGGCGTTGAGATCGGCTGCTTGTTATATTATCACTCAGTACAATGTATCAGGCTCAGCTGTTACAGTAACTGACTGCTGCTCATCACAGAGCTCAGATTTTCAGTAAAACAAGGAAATAATATTGTTATAACCTCTTATATATAAAAATATTATTTACTAGTTTAACTGAAACTCTGAGCGCTGTGATGAGCAGCAGTCAGTTACTGTAACAGCTTTGCCTGACACATTGTGCTGAAAGTGAGATACTGTAACAAGCAGTGATCTCAGCCCTCTGAGGAGCCGCTACAATAGTAATTGTATCCACTGGTTTTCGGATGAATGAAATTAGTTTTCATACTAAAGAACTGAAAACGAATTTCTTTAGCAACTAAATAAATTGCATTTTAGGACTAATCCATTAGTTCAAAACGAAATTTTGTGCTGTGCACATGTCTACTAAAAAGATACCCACACACAACCTGAATATATGGAGGAACCCCTAAAAAGACACCCGCACACCCTGAATATATGGAGGAGCCCCTAAAAAGACACCCACACATCCTGAATATATGGAAGAGCCCCTAAAAAGACACCCACACACCCTGAATATATGGAGGAGCCTCTAAAAAGACATCCACACACCCTGAATATATGGAGGAACCCCTAAAAAGACACCCGCACACCCTGAATATATAGAGGAGCCCCTAAAAAGACACCAGCACATACGGAGATTTGACAGACTTTCCAGACCACCAGCCGACAATGGACTAGAACACTAATCAATACCAGCCCTCAGATATTAAACCATTTGCAGATGGAGTACTATTCCCACAGATTTTTCGGTTGTTGAGCTTCAGCGACATTTATCCTCAGTCTCATAAGTTTTTGCAAACTGGTAAATAACATTGACCTAAAAATAAAATCCCGGCCCGGCAGGCAATTAATCCAATCAGCCCGCTGAGGATAATGGGAGTTTAATTTACAAGACGGCCGATCTGCAGTCAGTTTGTTATAAACAATGACGTCTAAATTCTTAAAACAGATGTTGTCAACTTTGGCCCTCCAGATGTTTTGGAACTACATCTCCCATGATGCTCAATTCTAATGACTGAGCATCATGGAAAATGTAGTTCCAAAACATCTGGTGGTCCACGGTTTCCGACCCCTACCTTAAACCACCCTCACCGAGTCACTGAGGTGGACGGGGAAGTTTTTTTCAGAAATCCCTTGGGTAAGACAACTCACGTTTTATATCAAAGTAGATCATGGGTCAGTTAGATTTTTATATACGTTAAACAGTAAAAAAAGAAAACTCTGGATACTTGGCACGACTTGACATCTCTTGGTAGATTTTCCTGGAGCCCCCGGGGCTTTTAGGCTGCCCGGTGGAAGCGATGGAGTAAAAGGCCACGGTCCGTGGCACGCGCCCACTTTATGCCTGTTGCATTATTGCAGGGGCAAAAAAAAAAACAATAAGTCATGTAAATTTTCCCACGAATATTTCTCTGCCGGTGAGGTAATGCTGGCCAGTCGCCGAACCCACATCAAGCCCCAAAAATAGCTGGAGACATCAATTTCTCCGCATCATGATCTCGCCTGTCCCCCATCCCACACATATGCAGAGAAACCTCCTCTGAGTGAGACATAAGGAGGTAATGCTTCGTGGTTAACTCTTTATGTTACCAAACATTGCTAATTTGCCCCGCGAGAGAGGGGAAAAAAATGGATTGTTGTTTTCACCTGCCACATAACTTTTTTTAAAAGAGTTCTGTAAAATTACCATATAGGTTTATCATTCACTTGAAACAAATAGAAATCCATGGAGATATCATTTCACCACGCTGTATGTTCATTCATTCATACCTCCGTTCATTCACTAACCCCCATTGTGTCACCAAAGCTCGTCATGGTTGCAAACAACAGTAAGAATCAACATTGTTGCAACTACAGTGAACTTTGGGCTATCTGGGCTAAAGCAAAATTCTAACTTGCAGCAAACAACAGTGAACACCCACTGTTGTTCTTCCATAGAAGGAGTCTACTAGGACTACTTTCCTCTTCCCTTTTTCCATTCTTGTGGGCAACAACAGTAAATATATTTCAGTGACTGAAACAACACTGGACAACTCCGACTAAAACAATGCTGAACACCTAACTCCGACAGAAACAACACTGAACAACTACAACTGAAACACTGCTAACTCCAACTGGAAAAAATGCTGTACAATTCCAACAGAAACAACACTGAACAACTACGACTGAAACACTGCTGAATAGGTAACTCCGACTGAAAAAAGTTGTAGAATTCCAACTGGAACAGCACTGAACAATTCCAACTGGAACAGCACTGAACAATTCCAACTGGAACAGCACTGAACCATTCCGACTGGAACAGCACTGAACAATTCTAACTGGAACAGCACCGAACAATTCCAACTGGATGAACACTGAACAATTCCAACTGGATGAACACTGAACAATTCCAACTGGAACAGCAGTGAACAATTCCAACTGGAACAGCACTGAACAATTCCAACTGGAACAGCACTGAACAATTCCAACTGGGACAGCACTGAACAATTCCAACTGGAACAACACTGAACAATTCTGACAGAAACAACACTGAACAATTCTGACAGAAACAACGCTGAACAACTCCGACTGAAAAAAACCCGCTGAAACAACAATGAACAACACCGACTAAAACAACACTGGGCAACTCTGACTGAAGCATGAGGGAAAACTAATTTAACTACACCAGCAACAACTACTGTGGAAACAATGGTGAAAACTATGGAGAGGTACAGTTGAACTTCCCTAAATAGTGAATTCACCTCCGATTACCGGTAATTGATCCAGCATTGTTCCCCAAAATGAACCATTATCTCAAAAAAACAACAAAGCTAAGTGAATAACCCCTCTACTGATTAATCATGTAATGCAAAAAGACACGATTGGCTGAAGATCTCTTCATTGCCCTGAGAAAGAGATTGACAGAAGTACCAGTCTCTATGGAGCGATCGATACAGTAGCAACAGATAATGAGAACAAACGAAAACATAGCTGGTGGTTTCGAGAGCTACTGGGTTTGGAATCAACGCGTCACTCACCACCCCGATCACAAACATCAAACAAGAATCCTACAGGTTTCCAGACACAGAGCAGTCATAATAGTGCCTCATAGTAACATATACTGTTTAAGTCAACATGTTAAGGCTCACACAACCTTGGCTCAGACAATTAAACTCCATCAATTCGTTGTGCTGGTCAAACGGATGTAAATGCATAGCTCTTTAATAGTTCGGCATTAAATTATGTACCCCCTTCCAATCATATACTTCCATACGTATAGCGGTCTACATCAAGAACCTAAATACCTGGCGTTCTCCACAGGTGTTCAAGGAATTGTAGGCCATCAACATCTGGGAGGAGCAAAATTGGAGATCTCGGCTCTAAACAGATCTCTACGTCGACAAGCAGCGATAGGTTACAACAAAAAAGACTTGCTGGTGGTTTTCTTCCTCTTCGAAGTGTTGGGATTGAATGCCAGTTCGCTGGAGAGAAAGACACTGCTTTGACCACTGAGAACCATTGGCCTAATGCTCGTGCAAATTGCCCTCTCTACCTGGTTTCATATGAATTCGATTTGATTAACACTCTAGTAAACCCTGTTATTGTCTGGCATTGGTGTAGTTCCAGTGCTCGCTCAGCACGCTTTGCCGAGGATCGATCATAGGTATCCACAAGACTTTCAGACGTTCCTCCAAATCCAACTATTGGTGAGCACTTTTTTTTTTTACTTTGTGGACCACACGTTCCACCAGCTTGTCTCTAGAAAAAGATTGTACAGCTCAAGGGGCTGACGCTTGAGATATACGTAAATGGTTAATATGTGCTGATGGAGTTTACAGGAGTTTCAACTTCATTCGTCTCCAAGTCTTGCAGCTCTCTTGCTTGTGGGAAAGGGACGGTGGGGGTGAGAGAGAGAGAGAAAGAGAGAACATAATGTTCCCAGACTCTGGAAATAAGAAACATGTTGAGAATCAGGAAGGAGACAATCCGTTACAGAGAATCCCAGACATTGACTGACATCGGCCCTTTAGTTGAGTCAAAATGGTTATTCTGAATGTGGTAAAGAGTAAAGGATGAGGTAACCATGGACCTACCACACCAAGGAAAGCATTAGCACACACAGTCCAGAAATATGGAGGTACAACAGATCAGTTTCATTCCGAGCTACCTTCAACTTTGGATGCTAGACCCTCAATTCTTCTCAGGTTGGACAGCACTACCTTTAACTTGCAAAATATTTTTTTACTGTATCATGTTATCTAGGACAGGTTAATCCTATAGGAGACCACACGAAAATATCTTAGCTATTACAGATTACAATGACCACCACTTCCAAAAGCCGAAAAATCATAGAGGTTACGATCCAACAATAGGTGGTCAGATGCTGATGTTTCAGGGCGGTGGTCTTCCTATCAGGAAGTCTTCTTCGTGAATCATCATCAACCACCCTCATTCTTTCAAAATCCAGAAAAGAATCGGGTGTTTGTAAAAATACCGGAATGTCTGGGACTGGTTTTCTTTTACGACGGTCAGGAAAAGCAGCGACTGAGCAGAACCATGAAACCTGTGTGTTCTCAAAGTTATCCAGGAGCTACAGGACATCACACTGGTTCACACTGAGAATCTGTGAATTTATGGCCCTTTAAACGCATCCCTGCTGACTGTAGCGGTTTTATCTCAATATATTAGAACATAGATGTAACTGGAAAAGAATAGCATCATTCATAAGTACGGCAGAGCTAGCCACAAACACCAAATCCCTGAGGAGCAGTAGGAATTATAAGTGATACAAAGAAGGACGGCAGATTTGGTTTGGTCGGACCAGGTTCCCAAATGCCCATTAATTTATTATTAACTTTTATATATGTGAGATATATACCTATAAAGCAAACAGTAGAGTTGCCAACACTGGTAGCTATGGTGTTTGTTCAATGTATCAGCCAATGCTTTATGCATATGTTAAGTATTTCTATCCATAGGATACAATCAAAGTCTTATTTACATGTAGGGATTTCCCAGTTGAGTTTTCTGAGCACCCATGGACTGACGCCATACTTCCCCCCTGTTATCCCTGGCCTGCGTATTGACTAAATGCATCTTCCCTGCCTCCTCCATGACCTGCGAGGGAAAATGTAAGGAGTCAATGCAGAGGCTCCGGTATTCCAACTGGGAGACTGGCTGCCCATCATTTGTCAGACTTGGGGGCCCATTCTCATAAAATTACAAAATCTGTCTCGATCCTGATCCTAGGGATCGGATCGGGACATCCCCTATTCACAGAATATCACTTTGAAAGTGAGATGTCTCACTTAAGAAAGTGAGGTTAGGCAGAGAGATTCACTAAACCTCACCTCACTGAGCAATACAAGAACATTACAATGGAGCATTCATTTTTACAAAAATTTAATGGGCCTTATTCCAGCTGAGATGTTATGGTTAACACAACTGAGCGATTAAGTACTACGTACCCACTCATTGATCATAATGGCTCCTATTTTATTCCGGCCGTGCTGCAGACCCGAGTTTGGTCCCACAGTGCAATAAGGCCAGAGGAGTGAGTGGAGAGCTGCCCAGTGGGACGGTTCCTCTGCCCACGGCTGTCACTCACCCTGGTGGCATGCCACCGGAAGTGAGTGACAGTAAAACCTTGACAGGGAATAATCCAAATTTCCCATTACATATATAAAAAAAAACAATTCCCATCAAATGAGCCCAACTTAAATTGGGTAAGACAGGTGCCAAGTTGAATGCTGGGCTTCCAAATGGACAAAGCTATTTTGAAGGCCATAAGAGATTGGAAAATACATTTTTATCAGAATAAACATTAGGTGTTTGTGAGTTTATCCACCAGATGTTGCTTCCTGGCCCTTCTCCCCAGAAAACAAATGAGAGTTTGCAGTAATCCATCATCTGCAAACTTCCTTTGTTTTGGGAAGCTGGGATGTCTACTTAGCAACGGCGCAGATTCCCACCCAGGCACCCGCGCTCTGTTTGCTAGCCTGTTTGTTCTAAATCTATATTATGGTTTATTTCATTTGTTCGCTATGTCCCATGTCGATGTCACCCATCTCTTATTTTTCTGTATGAGGCATCAACAAGACCACTTGACAAGATCCATTTGCTGGAGAGGATGAAGAATGAGGCTCCGTATGCAACGAGGCGTGAGATGAATGTTTTTTGTCTATTACGAATACAAACAAATCTTGAAATATAGTAAATATAATTTTTTTACATTAAAACAATTCATTTTACTTCCATATTATAGGTTTTATGCACTTTGCTATTCCAGTACTACAACATGTTACTGCTCAGTCCTTTAATGGTTCCTTTGGGTAGGTCATAAAAAGCAACCAGTCATATGGACAACCCAAAGACAAGCCTCTTTACTGTATTTAATGGTATGTTTTGCCCGCTTCCCTAGGGAGAGCTGGCCATCGACCATCACTCCCATCTAGAGATGCCTAGGGTGGTCTCCAGCTTTAGCCATCAGAGCACATAAGGACCTTGTTGTCTATGGACTGCTCTTGAGCATCCATGTTGGCTGTTTCCAAGTATCTCCGAGCTTCGAGCTGAAGTGGTAGAGGCCAAAACAGTAATTGAATTTAAGCAAGCATGGGATAGGCATAAGGCTATCCTAAACAAAAGATAAATCCAGGTAAAGTATCCATGTAATTGGGCAGACTAGATGGGCCGAAAGGTTCTTATCTGCCGACATTTTTCTATGTTTCTATGTTTCATGTCGTCAAAAACTATATGTTTAAAAATGACATACAAGGTCGTTTCTGGACCAGGAATGGGCTATGGTACTGGGAAGAACATCCGTCTTCTGGAATAGTCTTCCAGTAGAAGTGGTAGAGGCCAAAACAGTAATTGAATTTAAGCAAGCATGGGATAGGCATAAGGCTATCCTAAACAAAAGATAAATCCAGGTTAAGTATCCATGAAACAGTCTTCCAGTAGAAGTGGTAGAGGCCAAAACAGTAATTGAATTTAAGCAAGCATGGGATAGGCATAAGGCTATCCTAAACAAAAGATAAATCCAGGTAAAGTATCCATGTAATTGGGCAGACTAGATGGGCCGAAAGGTTCTTATCTGCCGACATTTTTCTATGTTTCTATGTTTATTATGGTGAAAGAACAAGCCTGTGACTTAGCCTTTGTTTGCTATGGGTGTACCGTAAATAAGATCTCCAAAGGGTACCAAGCAGCTGCCAGGAAGTCCTTCCCGTTTTCGTGGATGACAAGTACTATGCACTAACAGACACTGAGACTTGGAAAGAGTCATAGGATGTTTTGCATAATGAAAATGAAGCAATTTTCACGGCTGTTAATTTGATAATCCAAGACAAGTGTTGTGTGGTGAACTCTGGCAGTCATAGTACTGGTCTCAGTTGTGGTCGGACAGTATGAGTCAGAAGGCCACATGAATATACTTAAGCCGGGGCATCCAAAACACGCAAACAGTGAGGCTTTCCTTTCCGTATACAGAGAAACCATCTATTCAATCACTGTAAGTATAGTAGGAGAACTCGAAAAGTAACCACGAAAAAACTCTACTGGAAGACCATCTGTAGGAACCTCTACTGGTCAAGTCAGCAAACGCCCATAGTAAAATTAGACTGAGGAGGAGTAAAGTGTCTTGGTGAAACAGTGGAATAAATTGGAAAGAAAGAAAGAGATAAGGGGGTTAGCAGAAAAGAGTGGGATGAGGCAATCTCTTCATCCCGCACCTAAAAATGAGGTAGGGCGCACAGCCTCGGAAGAGTTGCCAGGCAGGTAGAGGAGCAGCCATACCTGAACTATTGGAGCCCAGAAGATCAACCGGCCCCATCCTAGGACACCACAGGATGATCCTGGATGTCTAGACCAGTGGTCTGTTCCAAGACCACAAGAAAGGATCTCTATATATTAAATGACAGAATTACCCGAGTCTACATTATAGACCTATATATTTAATGACTGAAAAAAACAGCAAAGCTTCTACCAGGAAAAATAAATGGTCTCCTGCGTCACGTAGGGAATTTTCATGGACTAATTCAAAGGAAAACAAGATTATAAATTACAATTAGCAAAAGGAAAATAAAAACTCAAGCAAGGGACAGATGCGTTCCCGCAATCTGGCTAATTAACAGTGGCTTTCTGATTAAAGTTGCGTTTGTCTGGTATCCCTTGTGCCAGACTGAGCCCCTTGCCGAACGTTCCATTTTAAGCTGCTTCTCTCATTACTGTATTGGACGCATTCCATCCATAAAAAGCGGTTCGGAAAAAGAAACATTCAATCCTATTTTTTTCTCCTCTCTCTCTGGTCTGAAGCTGAGCAGACTGTGCCCGTGGATGACATAATAAGAACTGACATCACTCTTGGCTTTTGTCTGTCGGTCCATTAACCCACTCGAGGCTTGAAAACCTTCCCGTTCTGCGTATCGGAATTTTGTGCTACAAATGTATATATTGCAAATGTACACTGGAAAAACCAAGGATTGGGGACCTCTCAGAATTTTTCCAATCAGAGGCTAGAAGCTCTGAGAATGTTTCAATGGGACTGACCATGCATGGTTACCATTGCAGGTATACACCAATTTGCCCCACCAGAAAGCTGCACATGTCAGTCACAAAAAGGTAAGTGACAATCCAGAACATGTCTATATCCACCTCCCACATCTTGTGGATTACACCCTGCGAGTATATGACGGGAAGACAAACGATGGAAGAGTTGATCAAAGAAACATCCAAAATTTTACATTATTTTTCTTTTGGCAAAAAGTAGACATCAATTAAAGCCCAACAAGAAACCAATTTGGCAGATTAAGTTTTCTCTCAAGTCACCAGTCAGTGACTGCACGTTCCACTCGTCAACTGTCAGCAGGGGCAACTTTCTTCAATGTGAACCGGCAGTGGTGGCAAATTTCCCTCAAATCAGTCACAGAAGGGTCACTAACTACATGATACTTATCTAAGTTGATAAAAAAGTTTTATTGATGGCATCATCTTGAATTCCGAATGGAGTAAAATTTGCCATTACAAAGGGCTGACCTGATAGAAACTCATCACTTCCCATCACCAACAAGACAAAAGGCCCTTGTTGATAGCAAACGTTGATGGAGGAACTTGCTGCTACTGCCAGTTCAGAAGAATTTGATGACAATGACTGTTTATGAAAAGAACTTGCTGACAGTGACAACTGTTCAGAGGGACTCAACAAAATTGACCGCTGGCGAGAGGAAATGGCCAACAGTGACAGTTGGCAAGAGCTACTTCACACCGGTAATGGTTGACAAGAGGAACTACTCATCAATGACTTGACTTTAGAGAAGCTTGCCATTACAATGATCATCTAGGAAGAACATAGCACCTTGACCATTTTATATGTCCAAACCTTATGTTACAAATAGTTGACTAGAGAGAGAAGCTTGTTTGAAACTTGGTTTGGGTGGAAAAACAACAACATCAGATCATGGATTGCTGGTAAGAGGAACTTGCTATGGGAACGTTTGATGAAGTGAACTTGCCAAACTGACGTTTGACAAGAGCAATTTGCCCCCACTAACAGTTGACAAGAAGAGTTTGCCACCACTGAGGACTGACAAAGGAAAGTTCCTGCCGCTAACCATTGACTTCAAAAGAGTTTGCCACCATTAACGCTTGACAAGAGAGAAATGCCACAATAGACGTTTTAATTTGAGGACAGCTTGCACACCACCCACTTCTGGCATTAAAGAAACCTTGCTGCCAATATCGGCTGATTTTAAAGAAACTTGCTGCCACTGACAGCTGATAAGAGGAACTTGCCACCACTAATGTTTGGCTCCCTATAAACTTGCAGCCACCGACTGCTGACTTGAGAGAAACCTGTATCCTCCAAAATGCAGCTGGGTTATACCAAGCCAATCTTTTGAGTTGTGTTCCTAAAAAATGAATGGAAACTCAACAAAAAACTCAACATGTTATACGCACGAGTTCACACCTTGTCCCGAAAAATATATTTTGTGTTATTTTTCTGCTTGTCGATAACACTTTCACGTAGTAGTAAAATTGGAATTTTAATAAAAAAAGGGCAACAAATTTAATTAACAAATTTAAAGAAAGAGAGTGGAATTGTATAAAACCTCACAAAATCATTCCTAAATATTTTTTTTAAATGAAAAATGAGATAAGAACACTTGCTCTAAATATAGAACACAATCTTAACCAAGCTCCCAAATAAATGTTTGCTTTGAGTGCTGAATTGTTATATTCCGCACGGAATTTCGGATGAAGTAATTGTTATTAAGACACCGAAAACTCTCCCACACGATTCCTAAAACAGACATATCTAGGGGGCGAAAAAATGTGTAATTCACACTTTAAATATTCGATGAGGACTATTAAATGGGTATTTCGCGTTAAGAGGCCACTTTTTTGAATAATGTAGAAAACAGCTTTTTTTTCTACTCTTTATTCATTTGCATTGATGTGATTAGTGGAGGAAAGTCCAGTATTAAAAGTAAAAACAGACAATGGGAGCTGCACTGGAAACCAATAGTATGAGCGCCCAGGGTGCTCATGGGACTGGTGGGACCATCTACAGCAATACCATAACAAAAGAGGAAGATACACGCAGCGTTTATGGAAGATGTAACGATTGTGTTGAAAGGACCTTTCTCAAGAGGTTGAGAAAGGTCTGCGCGACCAAAATGTTGATTTATATAGGTATATTGATTTAACTAGCTCAGGGGTCAGCAACCTTGGCTCCCTGATGTTTTGGGAACTACATCTCCCAAGATGCTCTGTCATCCATTAGGCTGACAGAGCACCTTGGGAGATGTAGTTCCCAAAACATCAGGGAGTCAAGGTTGCTGACCCCTGAACTAGCTCAATCCAGAACTTTGGAGCCATGGTTTAAATTTTAGGAGCCAATGGCTTCTAGGTATATCAGGCCTGAGCTAATGCTATGTACCCAGAGGAAATGTTAGTGACTAGGGTTTTGGCCATTATTTACCTGACGACACCCATAACGCACATTTCCAAGATAGCGGCGTCAACACTTCGCTAAACCCTACCACATAAAAAGAAATACTGCATGCGATAAATTTGCAAAATGCATACAGGCCTTAATGCACTGGTGTATTTTGGCCTAGGCCAACAAGGCCCAGGCCTAGGGCGGCACTTTCCAGGGGGTGGCGGCCTGCTGGGTGGCCCCACCCCTAAAAAAAAAAATTTTTTTTTTTTTTTTTACTTTTGAAAACTATTTTACCAGGAAGGAAACATTTGGATGTCACTAATTTTCAAGTATGTCCTGGGTAGGCAAGGCCTAGGCTTTCACTTTCCAGGGGGCAACAAAAAACCTCACCACTAATTGGGTTACTCACAGAGCACCGAAATGACGCCAACATTTTGGTGTTCTGTAGTTCCCTGCACTTCGGGGAATAAAATTTCCCCACCCTGCAGTGAATTCACCATTCACCGCAGGGTCCCTAAAGTGCATGGAGTCGGCCGCTGTATGCTGCCACCGCAAACCCATGGCCTGCTGTTTTCAAAAGAACTACTGAACGAAAATGTCTGGAATTTACATACAAGATCCTATGATTGATAATAAAAAGTTCTGTTACAGAAAAAGAAGAACCGCTATTAAAAAAAAGGGGGGGAATTTAGCCCAAAAAATTCTGAAAAATCACTAAAAAGGTACAAAAAAAATCAATAAATAAAGACTTTTTACTGCAAATTAAAATAATAAATGGTTTATTAGATATTGCATAAGAAACGGGAATATTTTTAACATTGAAACCTATGAGGTTCGCCTGAATAAACCTGCTGATTGAAACCACCGAACATCAGGGCATTTCACTGACATTTCTCTTCTGTTTGGTGTTCTCTGAATAGATTAACCATTACTTCTCTATGGGGATTTGCACTGCCTTCAAACAGCACTGTACTTTCTGGCAGTTCGCCAAACTTGTGTGTGAGCATATCACCAGAGCAGTGGTGTACTTAGAGGAGTGGTGGAGGGCGGGCCGCCCCAGGTACCAGTGATTATTGGGGTGTCATTAGGGGGTACTAGGAGGTGCCACTGTCACTGTGTGTCAGCTTTGAGCTGTGTTCTCAAACAACGAGCAGCGGAGCATGGCGTTTGCATACGGAATAAAATTGAATAGAATAAAAATCCCCCTCTCCTCCCTCCATAGCTCCTCCCCTGCCCCGCAGCAGCTCTAGGAGAGGGGAGGGGGATGTGATTTGTGTCCAGAGAGAGAAGATGACAGTAAACGGCAGGTAAAGGGGGGGTTATCAGCAGAATATGAAGCCCTGTCTGCTTACTGCTGTTTAAAGTGGACCTTTCCTTAACCAGCACTGCAGTGATAGAAATTTGTCATTGAGCTGCCTGGCTCCTGGTGAGGCTGCTTGCGTGCAAGTCACACTCGGTCCGGCCAGTCAGGTGGTACGGAGTCTCAGTACACCTGACTGGCTGAACCACGTGACACGCATGCACGCAGCTGCCCGCCCTTTCGTTAACATGGACTGTCACTCTATTCTGGACTGAACACCCACCGGGAAGGGAATCAAAGCCACGGTGCACCCTCTGGCAGTGGCACCCCACTGCTGACAAGATGGCTCCACGCACAGGCACAGCCGTGATCCTAACGTGGCCTGGAGGGACCTCCTGCTGAGTCTGTACACAGTCCCTGCTGACTCTGCACACAGCCCTACTGCAGACAGAGGCCGGTAAATGTAGAATAAATAATTGCTGTGTGCTCATATACACTCGGTTTGCTGGGAGTTTTATTGCAGTGGATTCTGATGCACTCATACACACCACACATTGCATTGCTGGGAGTTTTATTGCTGTGGATTCTGATACGCTGACACACACCACACATTGCATTGCTGGGAGTTTTATTGCAGTGGATTCTGATGCACTCATTCACACCGCACATTGCATTGCTGGGAATTTTATTGCTGTGGATTCTGATACGCTGACCCGCACATTGCATTACTGGGAGTTTTATTGCTGTGGATTCTGATACACTCATACACACTGCACATTGCATTGCTGGAATTTTTATTGCTGTGGATTCTGATACGCTGACACACACCAAACATTGCATTGCTGAGAGTTTTATTGCTGTGGGTTCTGTGATACACACTGCATAGTACTGTGAGTTTTATTGCCCTGGAGCTCTGGGATACACTCATACACACTGCACATTACTGTGAGTTTTATTGCTGTGCAGCTCTGTGATACGTTCATATGCAGTGCACGTTTCTGTGGATTTTATTGTTCAACCAATTAGAGCGGCTGTGTTCCAGTATACTTGACATGCGTGGCTGTTCTTTGTAAAAATGCTTGAATTTAAACATTTCATAATTTTATTTATCTCAATAGATACATTTGAAATGGTATACAAAATATACAAGTAGGCACTTGGTATCCACTTTTAATATAAAGAGAGGAAAAGGCGGAGCTTAAAGAGGAAGGGTGGGGATTAACCAGGAAGAGGTGTGCCCTTGACAGGAGGGGGTGCCTCAAATTTAAATTAGGGGGTGCACGAGTTTAGTCAGGCCTAGGGCAGCACAAAACCTAAATACACCACTGCCTTAATGTATAAATATTGGAACAAAAAATGGCTAATCTACTGAGATTAGTCACAAATCATATACAGGGTTATTCAAAGAGAATCGAAAAGCCACCGCACGTTCGGTGACTTTTCGTTCTCTTCAATTCGGTTTGATTTGGCGATCCCATTTCGGCGACCCTGCGATGTATTCAGCAAGCACCACAGGGTCCCCGAATTGCAGGGAAAAGTCATCGCAAACCCGCCGAAAACTCACAAAACGAGGGCGAATGCACACCGAAAACCGCAAAAACATCTGGATTAACCCCGCCGAAAACGCCGGAAAAACCCAAGCAGGAGCCGATCACGCGCAGTGCAGCCGCCGGAAAAAGCCGACACCACAGACGAATGCAGTGAATAAATTAAAAAAACAGTACGCTTGAATATTTGAAAAGTGAAACGCTGTTTGCAAAGAAACTACTGAGCGAAAATGTCTGAAATTTACATATGATCCAATGAATGATAATAAAAAGGTCTGTTACAGAAAAAAGAAATAAACTTTAAAAAAAATTCCGAAAAATGCTTAAATATCCTAAAAAACCTATAAAACTGGCTGTCCACTGGAACCGTTTTCGTGCGATGGTGCGATCATCCAATATCGTCCGTCGTCGTACGTCCAATCCCGCAACATGAATGTGAATGGAACCATCGTCCATTGCGGCAGACGTCCGACGGCCAACTTCTGGAGACCAAAGCAGAGGGGCGATTTCACCTAGCAGGCTGGGAGTTCAGAACGATTAGGCAAGATGGACATTGACAAACTCATTAGGGGAGCTAAAAAAAACCGCATTTATATTGTTTTTGCTGTTTTTATAACTCCCATTGAAAATAAATGATGCAGATATGATGTAAGTTTACCAAAACACCTTTTGTGCATGGTGGGACTAGCTGTGTAACATGGTGGGACTAGCAGTGCTGCTGCACAAAGGGGTTTATTCACTAAGCACTGACATGCCTCCCGAAGGGCACGGAATCTTGAATTTTCCTATATGGTGCAATTTTGTTGCTGTTTGTACTGTAAAAATGATGGCGAAATATGGTGCAGTTTGCTGCAGATTGCTGCACTTCGGCAATCTGCAGCGACAGAGAGAACGAATATCAGAGTGCAGTACTGCACTGAAGTGTTGGCGTCATGCCCTGATTTAGGCTAAGGTCAGACGAAAGCAGTTTTAACGTGCGTTTAGCCGCACGAAATCACGGCCGTGCTAGAAGCAAATGACGTCCAATGCCGAGGAACATACGACGAACGGCCGCACGAAAGTTCGTCCGTGCAACGCAAGTGGCAAACGAACGCATTTTTTCGAGAACGTCAAACCGCTACTACTGACGTACAGCGTGCGCTGCGGCCGCATAGCGCCGTGTTTGCGTGATTGGGAGACGTCAGACGCTGCACACGTCCGGCCAACATAACGTCCAGACGCAAAAAGTGTTTTATTGATGATCCGTACAAAATCACGGACGAAAATGCGCATCGTATGACCGCTATCGCGTATTCCGTGAAAAAATACGTCCATTCGTTCGAACGCACTTTTTCACGGACAACGTGAAAAATGCGTTCGTCTGACCCTAGCCTTAGGGGATAGTTCGACAGATTTACAGACAAGGCGCATAGTAAAAATAATAGTAACAAAAAAAAAAAAAAAGGACTGCACTGGTTCCAAAAGCAGAATGAACTTGTTTTTGCATGTAAAACCAGTTCATTCTGGTTTTGGCAGCCATGTACTCCACCTCTGATTTTGATCTGGATCGTCTGTGGTCGCACGACAGATCGCACGCAGTGGACGACCCCTAGTCTGACCCGGTCGCACGACCAACGGTCTGACGAAATCGTCGGTCGTTCGAAAACGGTTCCAGTGGACGGCCAACCTAAATAAAGAGACTCTTTACTGCAGAATTTTACAATGAACGGTATTAAAACGGGAATATTTTTAACATTGAAGCCTATGAGATTCGCCTGAATAAACCTGCCGAATTAAACCACCGAATGGCAGGGCACTTAGGGAACCTTTCACTGCTGGATTTTGCTTTCTGAATAGCCGGAGCATTGCTTCTCTATGGGGAAGGCACCGTATGTGCAGGCAATTCGCCAAGATTTGGCGAATTGCCTACTCTCCGGATAGCCGAATGGCCAGGAAAGGTAACCGTACGCTGAATTTCAGCGTTTGGTTACCTTTCTCCAGCAATTCAGATCTCTTTGAATAACCCTGTAAATCTTGTCCTTTCATAGAGTAAAACAGCTATAGTGATCCATCAAGCTCGGAGTCCTCCTTGTGCTAAAGACATTTTTTTTAATTTAACCCCTTCACTGCTGAGCCATTTCACATCTTAAAAAAAACACATTTTTCGTTTTTTTATTATTATTGTTATTATTTTTTTTCTTTACTTTAAACATGGTCATGTTTGGTATCATTGGAAAGGCCATGCTCTGGCCTTTCTAATGATATCAAACATGACCCTGCTAGCTGAAAAAAGTTGGGAGATATTGAGGTTCAAAGGAACCCCTATCTTTCCGTAGGAGTTCAATGAGGACGTTCCCCACACGTCATCAGCAGTGAAAGGGTTAATATACTTTATCTTTGTTTTTTCAGTACGGGGTTTGATTATCTTTTCGATTCACACGACGGACAAAAACATTCTCCTCATGAAAATAAATAACCCGGTAGGCCTTATATGAAACCAATGGGTTAAGGCGTGGTTAGGGTAATAATAGTTTACCTCATGGTAGACGGGATGGGTGGAGTCTCTTCCAGACCTGTCCAGGAAAACACGCCGCAGGTTTTTCCTCTATAATAAGCATAAGGTCTGATCCTCCCTCGATTCGGCTGACAAAAATCACAATTTCTTATTTTTTTTCAGGGCCTTGGCTCATTCCCTTTCCAAGGGCTGTACAGAAGCTCTAAGGGTTTGATTTTTATTATTTTTTTTTTTTTTAAGTGGAGAATGTTCCAGAAGCCTGAAATTCGAATGTGGAAATTTTGGGTCATAAAACCGTACCTTCGGCTGGTCTTTTAACGCTTTGATGGATAAAAAGGCCCTTCGAGGGAACAGCATAAATTTCAATCAGTAGTAAAGAGGGCGGGAATATTGAGGGCCAGGGTGGCATTTTTAGCATAAATAAGTGTATTAAGTGATAAAGCGGCAAATTAAACTGCCTGTTTCTGGGTCTTATTCTTGTCAAATTGCCCTTTATAAAATTTATGGTTCTACTTTTAATATTCACCTTTCTATCGTTCATTTACGCTCATTTAGTATTATAACAAATGTTTTCTCCAACTGAAAATAATAAGAAAACACTTCTGCTTCCCTAGAAGTATTATATATACATAAGCATTCAATTTAATAGGTTTTCCAGAAGGTACCCACGCAAATCGTATGTATAATGAAGACGCACCGAGCACCTTATCCACGTATGTGTCGATGCAGTCGTCCCATAGCGTTGCTTGCTGGGGGTATCTGTGGTTTCCATACTTCTGCTTGGGCCCTTCACGCACGGAGTAATTTTGGCTTGCTTTGGTTCTAACATAGCTTCAAATTGTCCATATTTAGAAGGGACAGTCCTGTATTTTGGGCTGGAATCCCTCAGTCTCTTATTTTTGTCCGAATCTCTCTTAAAAGAGCTCCTCCAGGGGTGTGTGTGTGTCTTTTCAGAGGTTCCCCAATATAGTTGCGGGTGTCTTTTTAGGGTCTCCTCCATATGCTCGGGGGTGGGGGTGTCTTTTAGGGTCTCCTCCATATATTCAGGGTGTGCGGGTGTCTTTTTAGGGGCTCCTCCATATATTCAGGGTGTGTGGGTGTCTTTTCAGAGGTTCCCCAATATAGTTGCGGGTGTCTTTTTAGGGTCTCCTCCACATGCTCGGGGGTGGGGGTGTCTTTTAGGGTCTCCTCCATATATTCAGGGTGTGCGGGTGTCTTTTTAGGGGCTCCTCCATATATTCAGGGTGTGTGGGTGTCTTTTTAGGGGCTCCTCCATATATTCAGGGTGAGTGGGTGTCTTTTTAGGGGCTCCTCCATATATTCAGGGTGTGCGGGTGTCTTTTTAGGGGCTCCTCCATATATTCAGGGTGTGCGGGTGTCTTTAGGGGCTCCTCCATATATTCAGGGTGTGCGGGTGTCTTTTTAGGGGCTGCTCCATATATTCAGGGTGTGCGGGTGTCTTTTTAGGGGCTCCTCCATATATTCAGGGTGTGCGGGTGTCTTTTTAGGGTTTCCTCCATATATTCAAGGTGTGTGGGTGTCTTTTTAGGGGCTCCTCCATATATTCAGTGTGTGTGGGTGTCTGTTTAGGCCGGGGGCACACAAGGCTTTTTCTTTAAAGCACAGTAAGTGCGTTGAAGAAAACTTTAACGCACCGGCGTCAACTCGACGCCTGCCCGCCTGCCCCCCACTCAGCGCTGCAAAACGCGATCGCGCAGCCCTGTCGATGCTCATCCTATCGCATCATCACCGTCGATGCGCTAGGATGCACGTTGACGGGGCTGCGAGATCCTCCTCTGCTCAAGTGCGCATGCGCGCTGCATTTGACGCCCAACGTTGCGTCAATGCTAGCGCAACAGCCTTTGTGTTTTCAAGACAGATGTCTTCAGCGTGCGTTATGCCTAGCGCACGTTATGCGCGTGGTCTTCGCGTTATGCGTAATTATATGCTGGAACGCGTGCTATTGCGCATTAAAAACGTCTCGTGTGCACCCGGCCTTAGGGGCTCCCCCATATATTTAGGGTGCGTGGGTGTCTTTTTCGGGGCTCCTTCATATATTCAGGGTGTGTGGGTGTCTTTTTAGGGGTTTCTCCATATATTCAGGGTGTGCGGGTATGTTTTTAGTGGCTCCTCTATATATGCAGGGCAGGGTGTGCGGGTGTGTTTTTAGGATCTCCTCCTTATATTCAGGGTGTGCAGGTGTGTTTTTAGAGGCTCCTCCATATTTATTCAGGGTGTGTGGGTGTCATTTTAGGGGCTTCTCCATATATTCAGGGTGTGCGGGTATGTTTTTAGGGGCTCCTCCATATATTCAGGGTGTGCGGGTATGTTTTTAGGGGCTCCTCCATATATTCAGGGTGTGCGGGTGTCAATTTAGGGGCTCCTCCATATATTCAGGGTGTGTGGGTGTGTGGTTGTCTTTTTAGGGGCTCCTCCATATATTCAGGGTGTGTGGGTGTGTGGTTGTCTTTTTAGAGGCTCCTCCATATTTATTCAGGGTGTGTGGGTGTCATTTTAGGGGCTTCTCCAATTATTCAGGGTGTGCGGGTTATGTTTTTAGGGGCTCCTCCATATATTCAGGGTGTGCGGGTATGTTTTTAGGGGCTCCTCCATATATTCAGGGTGTGCGGGTGTCAATTTAGGGGCTCCTCCATATATTCAGGGTGTGTGGGTGTGTGGTTGTCTTTTTAGGGGCTCCTCCATATATTCAGGGTGTGCGGGTATGTTTTATGGGGTTCCTCCATATATTCAGGGTGTGCGGGTGTTTTTTTAGGGGTTCCTCCATATATTCAGGGTGTGTGGGTGTCTATTTAGGGGCTCCTCCATATAATCAGGGTGTCTTTTTAGGGGCACGGGCTGCAGAATATACTGGCGCCATACAAATAAACGAATAATAATAATAACTTGGTTCATAAAGAGGAAATAAATTAAATGAAAGCAAAAAAATGTAAATAAATAAATAAAGTATAAAATAGAAAATTTTCTACTTTGAAATAAAAACATTAAAAGAAAGCGAATCTGAGTCTATTTCGAAGAAGATTCACATTTTGAGCTTTAAAATCCAAAAAAACAACACATGAAAACGATGAGGATTTTCTGTGCTGAAGAAGAGGCGCGCCAAACCGTTTTGGGTTACCCAACAATATACTGTATCCTCCAGCTCAAAAAACACATCTTCTGCCGCGGGTGATGCTAAACAACATGCAGCTCGGAGCAGAGAGTGGTTTCTTTTTTTTTTGGTGGGGGAGGCCGGGGTGATTCCTTTAATGTCTGGGTGTTGCCTCGCAGACAGATGTCTATACCGAATCCAGCCGGCCTAATATGGTCATGAAAAAAAGAGAGGTATTAAGAGATGGGACTGGGGCGCGCTAACGCAGCGGACCACCCTGGATGACGGCAACTTCGGCTGTGACGGTTCTGATCCATTTTTCCTTATCATTGCAAATGTAAAAAGCAGGGACCGTACACACTCTTACACATTTATTTTTAATACCATAAATTTCTATTAAAAAAATATTTATTTATTTATAAAGGATTTTCCCAGGAAGGATACATTGAGATTCCTCTCGTTTTCAAGTATGTCCTTGGTAAATATATATACAGTTGTGTTCAAAATTATTCAACCCCCAATGCTGTAAAGGGTTTTAGGGAATTTAGTGTACATTTGTAATTGTATTCAGAATGAAATCCTACAAGGACTTTTTAAAGAACCATATGCAACTAAAATGACATCAATTGGTTTTTAATACAGTAGTAAATGTTTCTTTTGTGAATCTTCATTGACACATTATTCAACCCCTAAAGACTACCACTCTGAAGAACAGAGGTTCATTCAAGTGTTTTCAATCAGTATTGAAAACACCTGTGGATGTCACGGAGCAGCAATAAAGCATAATAAGCACCAATTAGGCAGCTTTAAAATGACTGTGATACTCAGCTCCTTCTAGACATTTACTGGTGTGGTTACAAACATGGTGAAGTCAAGAGAATGGTCCAGGAAGACAAGAGAAGAGGTGATTACTCTTCACAGAAAGGCAATGGCTATAAGAAAATTGCAAAGATGTTAAACATACCAAGAGAGACCATAGGAAGCATCATTCGCAAATTCAAGGCAAAGGGCACTGTTGAAATGCTACCTGGTCGTGGCAGAAAGAAGATGCTGACTTCGACTGCTGTGCGCTACCTGAAGCGTAGAGTGGAGAAAAGTCCCTGTTGACTGCTGAGGAACTGAGAAAAGATTTGTCAGATGTGGGTACTGAAGTTTCAGCTCAGACAATACAGCGCACACTGCGTAATGAAGGCCTCCATGCCAGAACTCCCAGGCGCACCCCCTTGCTGTCTCCAAAGAATAAGAAGAGTCAACTGCAGTATGCCAAAAGTCATGTGGACAAACCACAGAAGTTTTGGATAGTGTTCTGTGGACTGATGAAACAAAATTAGAACTGTTTGGGCCCATGGATCAACGCTATGTTTGGAGGAGGAAGAACAAGGCCTATGAAGAAACGAACACCTTGCCTACTGTGAAGCATGGCGGGGGGTCAATCATGCTTTGGGGCTGTTTTGCTTCTGCAGGTACAGGGAAGCTTCAGCGTGTGCAAGGTACCATGAATTTCTTCAGTACCAGGAGATATTGGATGTCAATGTGATGCAGTCCGTCACAAACCTGAGGCTTGGGAGACGTTGGACCTTTCAACAGGACAATGATCCCAAGCATACCTCCAAGTCCACTAGAGCATGGTTGCAGATTAAAGGCTGGAACATTTTGGAGTGGCCATCGCAGTCACCTGACTTAAATCCGATTGAGAACCTCTGGTGGGACTTAAAGAAAGCAGTTGCAGTGTGCAAGCCTAAGAATGTGACTGAACTGGAGGCTTTTGCCCATGACGAATGGGCGAAGATACCCGTAGATCGCTGCAAGACACTTGTGTCAAGCTATGCTTCACGTTTAAAAGCTGTTATAACTGTAAAAGGATGTTGTACTAAGTACTAAGATTGAATGTCACTTGGGGGTTGAATAAAACTGATAATGATGTGAGCACAGAAAAGACATTTGTGGTTATTTCATTATAAATGTTATGTTATATTTGTCTGACTACACGTGCCTCTTTGATTTAATTGTAAGCAAGATGACTGAATGATCAAAATCAATGTCAAACTGGCCAAAACACTCAATTTCAGTGGGGGTTGAATTATTTTGAACACAACTGTATATATGTTACGGATAAAGCCCGAAGTGCGGTTAATCCTAGGATTACCCAGGCATCATTAGCAAAAGTCCAAAGTGAAATGAAATTTCAGACTTTACCCGGGTAATCTGCAAAGTATCCAGAGGCCTCTGGGTAATCCGCTTTTCTGCTGTGTTTTACCCGGGTAATTCGCACATTACCCTAGTGTTGCTTGATAAAGTGTGATGTGCAACGAAAAAAAAGGACTTTACCCAGGTAATCTGCAAAGTATCCAGAGGCCTCTGGGTACTCCGCTTTTCTGCTGTGTTTTACCCGGGTAATTCGCACATTACCCTAGTGCTGCTGGATAAAGTGTGATGTGCAACGAACTATCGGACTTTATCCGGGTAATCTGCAAAGTATCCAAACGTCTTGGGTTTCTTGGGTTTTCAGCAGGTTACAGGTGACTGAATTCCGAGGATTACCCGGGTAAAGCTGCAAACTGTTACCTTACTGATACCAAAATTGTGGTGTTTTTTTTGTTATTTTTAATGAAATTGTATCCACAGTCACAAACCTCACTAAATAACCGTCATGTTATTCTGTGCGTTAATTGTCTGAAAATTAATTTATGAAGATAAAGATATTATATAAAGAGTGACCTGATGGTTATTATGTTTTATAAATGATATATAAGCACATATGACACATAAAGATCATGTAACTCCTTCACATTCATATAAGAAACATATCCTGTTACTCTGTATATTCATTATATCCACAATACATTTTAATGTTTGTCTTTTGTCATTTTCATTGAGAATATCCATAGATAATAGCAAAATTCACTGTTACCCAAGCGGGGTTGGATGCTCTGCAGATTACCCAGGTGAAGGCTAGGGTCAGATGAGCGCATTTTGTACGGACTGTGCGTCCGTGCAGTACAGACGTACTTACTGACTGACAACAAGGTAGTGGCCACATGGTCCGTTTTTTTCACTGACGGATTTTTTGACGGATGTAGCAGGGAAAATAAATTAAAATGAAAAGACATTCTGTCCGTCAAAAATGCTGGACGTGGGGGGGCGTGGCTGGCTCTGCAAGGGAGAAGACGTGTCTGGAGGGAGCTCTGCCGGATTCACCTGATATTGGTTTTTTTTTGGCAGGAGCATCCCACCGAATTGCTCATTACTGGGGTCCCTGCACGGCTGGCCATATCGGGGAATGCTCTGGGGCCCGTTTTAGTCCCCCCCCTCCGGAGCACAGCTGAGTTTTAGCCCGGTGAGTCTGTTCGACTGTCGGCCATCTTGCGGCCTAATCACCCACCTCTGGACTCTCGTTCCCCCTCCTGCTTCCCCGTGGAAAGGCCGATTTGGGCGTCTGGCAGTTGAGGGCTAGGGAGATGGAGGGCCCCCATCTTCTGGCCACATTGGCGGCACCCCCAGGGACTAAGTTGAGGGAGCAGACGGAGTGGCGTGGTTTGGAGCAGACCCCCACCCCCATCAGTGGAATGGAGTCTGCGTTTGCGGCCCTCGAGGTCTGTTTGGCGCAGATGGGGGGGGCCGAGGAGAGCCCGTTTACTCATGGAGCATGGAGGCGATTGATGGCTGCATGGAGGACTGGCCGGGCAACAGCAGACATGAATGTGGAGGTTATGGAAGATATTTTGCCTGCTGGCTATGGAGAAGAAGCTGAGGATCTGTTTGATGTGAGAGACGAACCGGTACATGTTGTGCACAGAGACGAGATGGAGACTGAGGAGTTACCTGATGCTGACCCCTGGGAGCGCTCGGCGGCGGATTGCGGGCTGCACCCCGGAGACGGTGTGGACCACGAGGCTGGCACCGGGGACCTTGACGGGAAGTCGCTCCTGAGCCCCTTGGCGGGGGGACAGTTTCAGGCTCTGAGTGGCGATGGCTATCAGGACGCCTGCGTGGAGGGTGCAGATACGGGGGTTGCCGATCCGATGGAACTAACCCCGACAGGCATGTCGCTGGTGAGGGCTTCCGGACCACCACCTGGGAAGGCTGACGCAGATTTCCCCGTGGTGCTTCTCTCCGTCGGACCGAGGAAATTCCCGCAGAGCTGTCTGGCTGGACACAGGCTGAGGAGGTTCGCTGGTCCCCAATTTTCGCCCTCCAATTATTGACCTGGCTCGTCTTTTGGTAATCCCCCCCCCTCGATGACACATTTTCGCAGTCGCTTCCCCCCCCCCTTGCCTATGTGTTGAGACTTTTATTTTCTGTTTTTTTTTTTTTCTTCTTCTCCCCTCGTTTCGGATGTTTCTGGGGACTCTTTGACTCCAGCAGTGTTACGAGGACATATGTTTCTATCTTGACACACTTATGATGACTTTGTTATTCTTCTTACAATGTGCATTCTTTGACGAACCTACATGTCTATATTGGGGTTTTAGCAAACGTCTCGCGGTCCTCAGGGTCCATCCGATTTTCTTTTCTAGGTGTTTATATTTAGTCTCCCCCCCCCCATTTTTTTTTCTTTTCTTTTTTGTTATTCTGGCTATTCGGGATGGCTCGGGAGGCGCAGCCGGGACCTGATGCCCGGCTTTGCCCACGATCGCCCGGACCTAAGTGCCATTTCCCCCCCCCGTGGCTCTCCCACGGTCGTTCGGCCGCATGGGTACTCGCCAGGGCAGGCACAATTTTGGTCATTGCCATCTTTTCACCCCTTTTTTTTTTTTTTTCTCTTTTTCTCATCCTTCGTCGCGTATTCATAGATGAGACCCCCCTGCTAGGGGATGATTATTGCTACTATATGTATACCGTTAGATGACTTCTTTGTTTACATTGATGTGTTCTTTTTCAAGGAGACACCCCTAACTGGGGATGTTAACTGTTTTGTGTTGGATGATTTTCGCTGATTATATTACTGTTTACGCGCTATGTCGTTTGTCTACTTAAGATTCCCGATGACTTTTTTTATGCGTGTGCAGTTAACAAGATGAGGCCCTGCGTGGCCAACCTTCTTGCTTTCACGATGACTTAATGTGGCCCTGCGAGGCCATTTCTCGTTTATGTCCTGCTGACTTTTTCATCAAATAAAAATTTTGAATATTAAAAAAAAAAAAAATGCTGGACGTATAAATGCAGTCCGTCTGACCACGCTCCATCACTCACACACAAAGCTATGCGGACGTTGCAGACGTGGCGCACTCCGTACGTCCGTTCTAGCAGTATTACGTTCTTGCCTAACCTGCATCCATTTTCCGCGTCCGCCATGCATCTGCACTTCTGTGTGGATGTACTTCGTGTGTGGGGCTCCATTGGTCAGAATGCTATGCTGCCACGGACGTACAAATGTGCGGCAACACGGACGTGATAACTGCGATCGTCTGGTCTGACCCTAGCCGAAGCTGTGGATAGTCCTCAGATTACCCGGGTGAAGCTGTGGATAGTCCTCAGATTACCCGGGTGAAGCTGTGGATAGTCCTCAGATTACCCGGGTGAAGCTGTGGATAGTCCTCAGATTTCCCGGGTGAAGCTGTGGATAGTCCTCAGATTACCCGGGTGAAGCTACAGACTTGCACATTATCCGGGTAAAGTGCGGATTTTTCAGCTCTTCCAGACTGTTACCCGAGGGCAGTTGGTTAGTCCTAAGATTACGTGGGTAAAGTCCGGAATTTAAATTTTTTTGTAGCTTTACCCAGCGGTTTTGGGTAATGTCAGGATTACCCGGGTAATCCTAAAATTAACCACACTTCGGGCTTTACCCGTAACATATACACACAGACACGTCATCTGCACAATCAGGGGAAAGAAAAAAAAAACGTTCATGACATTGTTTGTTACAATAAATATTTTTTTTATGGATAATCTTTGGAGTGCTAGTTCATCTACTTGGATATATACTGGACATATATATATCATCAACAAGGAGTACACTCCTGGACTCTTAACTATCAGGGTTATTCAAAGAGAGCCAAACTGGTCCCGAAATTGCACCAAACTGTGAATTTCCCCGTACGGTGAATTTGGCTATTCAAAACCTGGCAATTCAGCAAATATTGATGAATTGCCAGCGAAATACGGTGCCTGTTCGGCGCCAGTGAAATCCCGTCACAAAGCAATGGTTAATCTAGTCAGAGACACCGAACAGCAGAGAAATGTCAGTGAATTTCCCTGCTGTTCGGTGTTTTCATTCGGCAGGTTTATTCAGGCGAATCCCATAGGTTTCAATGTTAAAAATAATCCCGTTTTAATTCAATATCTAATAAAATGGAATTGCCAAAGCACAACAAACAAGAAAGCGGCGGCCGTCAGCACCGGATCAATTAGAAGTGGATATGCCGGTTGCGAGTCCCCTATTGACACTTTCACAACCCAGATATATAGAGAAGATATAGAGAAGACCCTATAAAGACAACCACATGCATCAAATTCACGAAGAAGACCCTAAAAAAGAGCAACATTAACAGAGAAAAGAGATATTGGGCCCAAAATAGGGACACGTGGGAGGTTTGCCAATGGTCCATAGATTATAAAAAAAAAATTAACATGTCTATAAAGCAGTGATTCCTGCTGTAAATGATAGCGTGCAGTTGGTTTTGACTCAGAATGGAACTGGAAACACCAAGGTTCGAAGACCAAGGCAGGTAGTTGGTGGCGCTAACCAGCTGAGCCAACGTGGATGACCTGTGTGAGCAGCACAGCAAACACTCTCCGTCTTATTCGAGACATCATGTCAAGCCTAACAAAAGCCAACCACAATGGAAGCCTGCCCCTAGCCCCCGGATCTCCATGAACACCGACAGTAAATCTCGCAGGTCCAACCCAAACGTCTCAGTGGTGTACACAAGGAGAGACATTTTTACGAGGTTTCAGCTGCTATAGTAACCTGCTGGAGTTATAAAGCAACTCCTGGCTCACAAGAGAGGGCCCGAATCCCTTTACTTTACTATGGCAATCCCCTTTGCATGTAAATAGAGACCACCAAATAAACCGGCAGGTGCTTCTCGGCTCGAGGGGTAAGACGGGAGATGGTCAGGGTTGGATTGAAACCAGGAAAAAGAAATTAAACTACAACTCAACCGAAGACCGTCATCTCTGCCGCCATTGTTTTTCTTCTGCTGCATTCGCTTCTGTTTATATTATAACTACGGGGGTAAAACCTCTTTCTAGGCATTACTGACATCACTCACTGCCGAGTAATGAATAAATTAGAATTTGACTGTAATCGTTTGCATTCCTCAAATGTTAGACACTTGACTTGGCAATGGTCTCCGTTGAGTAGGGCATTCACGGATTCGGTAACGAGCGCGGATGTCTGAGTCACATTGGTCGATCAATACCTGTCAGGAGCCTCGCTCCGCTGTAGGTCGAGCATCTAGGTATGTTGTGTTAGTTACGACTGGGGATGAGGTGTCGTCGAGAAAGCAGAAGTTTTGGCAAACGCTGCCAGAAATGTGCAAGGAGAAGAGTGGAATGTGGTCAGGACCAAAGCGAAGGTCGTACGCAGGAATATGGACTCGCCAGTCTAGACGAGACTCACCGGCACGCACAATAAACAACCCCAAAACCTCCATGGATCAACAGAACAATGGAACATGGGATCACAAAGTGCAGTCCATAAATATCTGGGCGGTGAGAGACACGTGGTTTGCAACATCAAGACCCTGGACTAGATTCACTAGAGTGCCCGGTCAAATCTAAAAAGGAGCTGCGCTATCTCACGGAGATCTTCACTGCCCAGACATAAAAATTATCACGGCCTACCGTACCAGCCTGTTATGATCTGTGGTTACTTCAGCTGGTCAGGTCTAGGTTCGGCAATGTTATGTGTCCAAAACACGAGGTCATGTGACTCCCTGCATATACTGAATGAGCAGGTTTTTCCATCAATGTTTTTTTTCTTCCCTGATGGCACAGCGGGCATAGTCCAAGATGGCAATGCCAGGATTCATCGGGCTCAAATTGTGCAAGAGTGGTTGAGGGAGCATGAGACATCATTTCCACACATGGACTGGCCACCGCACGGTCCAGACCTTAACCCCATTGAGGTTAATCTTTGGGATAATGAGCTGGAGAAGACTTTACGCAGCGCCGTGACTCTCCCATCATCAACACAAGTTCTTGGCCACAAATTAATGCCACTCTGGACGCGAATAAATGCTGTGACATTGCGTTAGCTTATCGACACGATGACACGGCGAATGCGTGCCACAATCACAGCAAAAGGCGACACATCCGCATATTACAGTGTGACTTTTTATTTGCCCACCTTAGGGAAACCAAACCAGCCCTTGGTGATTTTAATCATTTAAGGCCTCCTGTTTGTAAATAAAATGATAACCTACAAAACAAATACAAAATAAATATATAAAACATTTGTTTTAGATCACATTTATTTTTTTATAGGTTTTCTAAAAAAAAATTTAGGGTCGGGACATCCATTATCATTATACTTTATGTAGCGCCAACATTTCCCACAGCACTTTACAAAAAAGAGAGGGGAATTTAACAAAAAATGACAAATTCAGAAAAAATAGACACAGGAGGTGACGAAGAATATATATATATATATATATATATAAAATTTATAGTTGCAGAGGACATTTACACATCCCAGCAATTCAGAAAACCACTTACAGAGATCACGTGCTACATTCCCTCATATACAGTCACTGCTCTCAAATACCTAGGTATGTGGTTAGACCCAAATCTATCCTTTGGCCCCACATCAAAAAACTCATCTAAACTTTACCCCAAACTGTACAGAAACAAATCCTGCCTGAGCCCCGCAGTAAGAAAGCAGATCGTACAGCAAATGCTTATGCCAGCTATTGATTACGGAGATGTAATGTATGCAGCGGCCCGCAAACACACCTTCATAAACTTACTACATTGTATAACTCATGCTGCCGCTTTGCGCTACAATGTAACTACATGACCCACCATTGTGACATGTTAAAAGAGCTAAACTGGCCATCGCTGGAGTCTAAACGTACCCTTCACCTTTCCAACCTGGTGTTTAAGAGCTTTTCTGGGAAGCTACCACCCTACCTGAATAGGCTGCTTCCCCTAGCAGTTCCCTCATCCTATAACCTCCGATCCAGGACCAGTACCGTACTTGCAATACCACAATAGAAAAAGACAGTGGCTCAATCCTCATTTTCCTACAGAGCACCGCAATTATGGAATAACCTCCCAGACACCATCAAATCTTCCCCCAGTCTAAAGTCACTCAAGAGCTCCCTATTAACATACCTCGATACGGAATGCACCTGTAAACATGTATCACAGTGACTATAGACAGAATGCACCTGTAAACATGTAACACAGTGACTATATACAGAATGTACCTGTAAACATGTAACACAGTGACTATATACAGAATGCACCTGTGAACAGGTAACATAGTGACTATACACAGAATGCACCTGTAAACATGTAACATAGTGACTATATACAGAATGCACCTGTAAACATGTAACACAGTGACTATATACAGAATGCACCTGTAAACATGTAACACAGTGACTATATACAGAATGCACCTGTAAACATGTAACAGTGACTATATACAGAATGCACCTGTAAACATGTAACATAGTGACTATATACAGAATGCACCTGTAAACATGTAACAGTGACTATATACAGAATGCACCTGTAAACATGTAACACAGTGACTATATACAGAATGCACCTGTAAACATGTAACACAGTGACTATAAACAGAATGCGCCTGTAAACATGTAACAGTGACTATATACAGAATGCGCCTGTAAACATGTAACACAGTGACTATATACAGAATGCACCTGTAAACATGTAACACAGTGACTATATACAGAATGCACCTGTAAACATGTAACACAGTGACTATATACAGAATGCACCTGTAAACATGTAACACAGTGACTATATACAGAATGCACCTGTAAACATGTAACACAGTGACTATATACAGAATGCACCTGTAAACAAGTAACACAGTGACTATATACAGAATGCACCTGTAAACATGTAACACAGTGACTATATACAGAATGCACCTGTAAACATGTAACACAGTGACTATATACAGAATGCACCTGTAAACAATGTACCATAGTGACTATATACAGAATGCACCTGTAAACATGTAACATAGTGACTATATACAGAATGCACCTGTAAACATGTAACATAGTGACTATATACAGAATGCACCTGTAAACATGTAACACAGTGACTATATACAGAATGCACCTGTAAACATGTAACATAGTGACTATATACAGAATGCACCTGTAAACATGTAACACAGTGACTATATACAGAATGCACCTGTAAACATGTAACACAGTGACTAAAACAGAATGCGCCTGTAAACATGTAACACAGTGACTATATACAGAATGCGCCTGTAAACATGTAACACAGTGACTATATACAGAATGCACCTGTAAACATGTAACACAGTGACTATAACAGAATGCACCTGTAAACATGTAACACAGTGACTATATACAGAATGCACCTGTAAACATGTAACACAGTGACTATATACAGAATGCACCTGTAAACATGTAACACAGTGACTATATACAGAATGCACCTGTAAACAAGTAACACAGTGACTATATACAGAATGCACCTGTAAACATGTAACACAGTGACTATATACAGAATGCACCTGTAAACATGTAACACAGTGACTATATACAGAATGCACCTGTAAACATGTACCATAGTGACTATATACAGAATGCACCTGTAAACATGTAACATAGTGACTATATTTCCTACATATTTATTTTCTGGGTTAATCTGTATATTTGTGTTTTGTTTTTAATATCTTGCATTTTATTACTTTGTATTTCTGTAACATTTCAATGTTCTTGAACCCAGGACAAACTGAAAATGAGAGAAATCTCAATGTATCCTTCCTGGTAAAATCCTTTATAAATAAATAAATAAAATAAAAATATGCAGCAAAGAACCCTGGGTAGGATATGCAAATGAAGTCCACAGCTTCTCACTATTTTTGCATCCAGGCTCTGTAAAACACAGATGAGGTTGTATAACCTGGCCTTTGCTTAAAAAAAAAAAAAAAAAAGCCATTTAATATGGCATGACTTAGACAAGGCGGGTCGGTGTTATTACAGAGCCTAGATGCAAAAAAGTGAGAAGCTTTTGACTTCATTTGCATGTCTTACCCAGAGTTCCTTGCTGCATATGGGGAATGTAGCACATGATCTCTGTGAAGCAGTTCTCTGAATTGCTGGGATGTGTAAATTTCTTCTACAATTATAAACTTTACTATTTGCTGTGTGGAGGCTTTTATTCTCGATTTTTAGCCCTCCACTACAAAAGTAATGCTTGATATATATATTTTAAGTTTTTTTTACGTTTTTAAAATAAACCTAAACCTTTTTAATAAGACCCTTGTTGCTCCCCCTTCGGTTTACTTTATATTTGATAAATTGTCTCATGGGTAGGGATGCACGGATACCGATACTAGTATCGGTATCGGTGCCAATACTGCCGTTTGCACGAGTACTTAGTACTCGTGCAAATGGCTCGATACACCCCCCCCGATACCGGAAGCCAGCGCTGGGCCGGCTTGCCCGGTATCCACGGGGCTGGGGAAGCTGGCCGCATGCATGAAAAGCACGCGGCCAGCGTTCCCCACCGGCGGCTGCAATACTGATCTGCTTCCGAAGGTCCGGTCGCGCTGCTGTGGCGCAATCACGTGGCCACCGGGTGCATCTGTGACGCGTCCGGCTGCTGGAGGCGGCGTCACAGAAGCATATCCATGAGAGCTGGGGGAAAATCCATGAGAGCTGGGGGAATATCCATGAGCGCTGGGGGAATATCCATGAGCGCTGGGGGCATTCTGTATATATATATATATATATATATAATCTATCTATCTCGGGGGGGTATATACATGTGAGCTGGGGGCATTTTTATATGAGGTCTGTCCTTATTGGAAAGTAGTCACGTGACATTAAATAAAAGTATCGGTACTCGGTATCGGTGATTACTTATTAAAAAGTATCGGTACTCGTACTCGGTCTTAAAAAGTGGTATCGGTGCATCCCTACTTTGGGCATCAGTTTAAAAAGGACGTGTGCACACCTACCTGTTTTTGCAATATGTTTATTTGTAATTTAAATTTTTTAATTGTGTTTTTTTATATATATATATATATATATATATATATATATATACCTATAGCCCAGGTATCAGCCAGCTTGGCCCACCAGATGTTTTAGAACTACATTTCCCACGAAGCTCTGCTAAGGCTAGGGTCAGACTAACGCATTTTTCACGTTGTCCGTGAAAATGTGCGTTCGAAGAATGGACGTATTTTTTCACGGAATACGCAATAGCGGTCATACTATGCGCAGTTTCATCCGTGATTTTGTACGGATCATCAATAAAACACTTCTTGCATCTGGACGTTATGTTGGCCGGACATTAGCAGCGTCTGATGTCTCCAATTCACGCACACACGCCTCTAGCGGACGCAGCGCACCTGTACGTCAGTACTAGTGGTTTAACGTCTCGAAAAAATGCGTTCATTTTCCACTTGCGTTGCGCAGCCGGACTTTTGTGCGACCGTACTTCGTATATTGGCCGTCATTGCCCGGCATCTGCTGCTAGCACGGCCGTGATTAAGTGCGCCAGAACGCGTGTTCGCACTGCCTCAGTCTGACCCTAGCCTAACCTAATGAGTGGCTGGGCATCATGGGGGGGATGTAGTTCCAAAACATCTGGTGGACCAAGGTCGCCGACCCCTGCTACAGCCAATAAAAAAAATGCTTTACTTGAAATCCTCCACACTCAGAAGACCACCAGGGCTATTAAGAGAAAGGTGAAATTCTGGAGATCTTTTGGAAAAGTGAAAACTCGAGCCGATTTGGGAAAAATTCTCCCATTTATCTCACTTTCCAAATCGAACTATTTTGACCTAGAATTTTTCACTTCGCCAAAAGTTCTCCAGAGTTTCACCTTTCTCTGAATAACCCTGCATATGTAGTAAACCACAATCTCCATCATCCTTGTGAAATGGTTGATGGGAGTTGTCGTCACCCACAGTACAACAACACTAGGGTCTTTGTGCAGGCTCTCGGATGATGTAAACGCAGGCCGGGCCCACGTGGTGGTACTGACGCCTGGATACAATGTATGTGCCCTCCCATCTCCATATTAGTTGCAGGTTCCTGATGGAAACTGTGACCTTGCTGTGGTTTTCCTGAGGCCCCTTTACGGTGTGCCAGCAACCCTTCCAAAGGTTTAACAAAAAAGGGGGGATATAGGAGGAAGGGGGAGGGGCAACCCAGTGCCATGTGTGTGCGTGGGCAGCGTCTCTTAACCCTTTCCCACCCTGCTGCGAGTTTAATGACGCACGCTCCTCCAAACTCAATTTTACCCGTAAAATTCCAAAAGGGCTCCTGGAGGAAAATCCCCTATTTACGAGACTTGGCACCGCGCGTCCGAAGTGCGCAGACATCAAGTCGCCTGCGTGATGCCTGTTAAAACGACGCGCCATGTTATGTTTGAGCCTTTCGCTGGTCCGCTGCGGTAAGACCTGGCACCGCGGCGGGAGGCGCAATCAGGGCTTCCCAACAGAACGAGCCGACTTTGCGGGCGACGGGGTGGGGGGGGGACCAGAGTTGATAGAACGCTCGCTTGGCTCGAGGACCTTCCGCGCCACAAGTTACAGTATTTGGGGCCGTCCCAGGCGTTTAAGCTCCACTCTATGGTTTAACCCTTTGACTGCCGAGGCCTTTGCGCCGGTCACTACTTCGAGAGCATTAACGTAAAGTAACCCTGTCGCGGCGTAGCTTCCGGGTGCCGTACGCAAACAAGGCTTTCAGGTGGAAGTTGTTGCACTCCGTCACAATACAAAAATGATTATTCGGGTTATTAAAAGTACAAAAAAGTAAATAAACCTGAAAAAAAACTGTCTCGCGTGATTAAAATCCTACAGAAAGTCAGGAAATTCCTGCCACGACTGCTCACGTTCAACTGGGTTCTTGGTCTAGAAGAGCACGGTGGTCAAACACACGGCCCCCCAGATGTTGATGCCTACAACCCCCAGAATTCTTTCAATGCAATAGATGGCCAGTGAAACATGGGAGTTGTAGTTCAGAAACATCTGGGGGGCGGAGTTTGAAAGCACTGGTTTGGAGCATCTAGTCGATTTTTAGCGATGACCGACGCCATTCTACAGTGGCTCAGATGGTTTAAGAAGCAAAATTGGAGGCATGGATGACCGATCCTGATGGACTAAAGTACGTGGGTAAGCGATTCATCTGTTACTAACTGACCAAGACCCTATAGAGCTGTGATGGCGAACCTTGGCACCCTAGATGCTTCTGAACTACATGTCCCATGATGCTCTGCCTGGCTTATGTGCGACATATAGTTCTGAAACATCTGGAGTGCCAAGGTTTGCCATCACCGCCATAGAGCAAGGATCAGCAACGTTGGCCCTCCAGATGTTTTGCAACTACATTCCATATTGCTCAGACACTTGTCATTTCATCTAAGCCTCCTGGGAACTGTAGTTCCAAAGTGTCTGAAGGGCCAGGGTTGCTGATCCCTGCCATAGATGCAGGCCTTCAGGGCCTGTGTTCTTTTTAGGGGCTCCTCTATATATTCAGGGTGTGCGGGTGTCTTTTTAGGGGCTCCTCCATATATTCAGGGTGTGCGGGTGTTTTTTTAGGGGCGCCTCCATATATTCAGGGTGTGCGGGTGTCTTTTTAGGGGTTCCTCCATATATTCAGGGTGTGTGGGTGTCTTTTTAGGGGTTCCTCCATATATTGAAGGTGTGTGAGTGTCTTTTTAGGGTCTCCTCCATATATTCAGGGTGTGCGGGTGTCTTTTTAGCGGCTCCTTCATATATTCAGGGTGTGTGGGTGTCTTTTTAGCGGCTCCTTCATATATTCAGGGTGTGCGGGTGTCTTTTTAGGGGTTCCTCCATATATTCAGGGTGTGTGGGTGTCTTTTTAGGGTCTCCTCCATATATTCAGGGGTGTGCGGGTGTGTATAACAGAGCTGCAGAGCAATAGTCTGTAAATTATAATAAATGTTGTTAGGAAACACTCTGTGTAAATAACTTGTTGCTGTTGGTTTAGAAATGGTCCAGGCAGGCTGTGAACATCTGAAAACACCCAGGAATTGCCCCGTTTCTCCCTAAACCTCCAGTGATCTTCTCTTGGATGCTGAGGTCCATCTCTAGCCCTTTGAAATGATAGTCGATGTGATACTATGGCCATAACCAGTCCGGAATGTTTTGTAACTTTATTGGTTGCGGTTTATAGAACGGTAGAGATGTTACGTATATTTGGTGGATGGGAATTGGCGTCCACAGAGGGTCATCTCTTCCCACCTGAAACGGAAGGGCCGAACCTGAAATGTCAGCAGAACTCTGAGTCCAAGCAGTCAGGACCTCAGATCCAGCTGTCCCTGCAGACCCTCAGCTGGATGGAAGCTCATCAGGCTGAGGTTGGCCTGCAGAAGCAAGGAGGAAACATCTGCGGATTCCAGACGCATTCGCTAAGGAGGCCAATCCCCGTCGTTTCACGTGCAGTTTGCAAAGCCTTAAACGTGCAGAGCAAGGTATACCGAGAAGACGACGCTGTACACGCACATACACGTGTTCAGGAGGAAACCGCCCTGGCACTGCGGCCCCAAGCAGGTGTTCTAACCCGGGGGCATTAAAAATTCGACATCGAATGGAATAGATAAAACTTGGGAGCCAACCACACATTTTTTAAGGAGCTAGGCAGCTTTGTATATAGGTTTGCATAGACTTACTATTTCATGCAGAGGGGGAGCACAGGGAAAAGTGCTGCCCTGCAACAAGTATAAATTCATACGCTGCAGGAAGGAAATCAAGGCAGGTCACCTGGGATTCCTTGCCCGCAGCGTATGGATTATACATTCTATTTTGCAGCATGCACTAACCATCACAGACCCAAGATTCTCCACTCTGCACCCCGGAACCAGCATAAACATACACTGACCATCACAGACCCAAGATTCTCCACTCTGCACCCCGGGAACCAGCATAAACATACACTGACCAGCACCCCGGAACGAGCATAAGGTAGCAGGATTTCAGAATGTCGTCCAACGCTATCCTCCATAGAACCCCATTCTTGCAACTGTATTTTATTTTTAAATGTATTCATTTCTGGCTGATTCCATGTTTCAATGTTCCCTCCTTTTTACTTAAAAAACGTTTTTACCTGGTCTTCTCCTCTGCCTCTCACCCTCCCCCCCTTCCTGCCGTGTAGTTTTTAAACGCACACTTAGCAAATCTCCATTCTATTTTCTAGCATACACTGACCATCGCAGACCCAAGACTCTCCACTCTGCTGTGTCACCCACCCAGGCCCGGTCCATAATTTAAGGGCTCCTTTCCAGCTGTTTCCACTTCTCTCGCTAATTACCTTTACTCAGCCCAACTTTCTGGTCCTTCCCATGCAACCGTCACAACATTTCTTCTAGCAACCAGCTTCACCCTCCCTCTGCTCCCATCTGTTTCACTTACCCCGTCCCTTAGATTGTAAGCTCACGGGATGTCTGGCCGAGCACTTGGTTAAAGTGCTGTACTTTCTAGACAAGCTATCCTTTGGGCAGGGTTGTCTTTTCCTTATTTATCATGTATGTCTCATGTTTGTGCTTCCCCATTGTACAACGCTACGGAATATGCTGGTGTTTTATAAATGAAGGATAATAATAATAATAAATGTTGCGGGGTTGGCATTTTTCATGCACTGCCCATCAGCGTGAATAAATTATATGTGTCCGGGAAAACATGGCCGACCTGGCAACCCCAGACATATCAAAATACAGAGAATCCCTCAAACGATTTTGGGAAAAGACATGACACCACAAATGAAAAATGCCACCATGGACGGGGGACAAAATGCTTAAAAATCCTGTATGAAACGCCCTGCAGGCTGTGTATATGGTTTGTGTGATACATAAAGGAAAGTTGTGTTTACACTTGGGTTCCATCCCCAAAATATCTGATTATTAGATGCAAATATCCCCGAAAAAAATCCCAAATGCAAAACACATCTGGCACCGAGCGTTTCGGAAAGGGGACACTCAGCCGGTATTATTATTATATCATCGATGTATCCTAAAAACATAACAAATGGGCTCGTACTGTAGATTTTCCAAATATGTCGGCCCCTGAACAAGGCAACAACTTGCAAAACAACTGACACGAACATAGGGGTTGTTTAGAGGTGGAGGGGCAGTTGCTCACATCACACCTAACCAGCCTGTAGTTTTAGAACGACTAAAGATGGAACTTTAAAACTGTATCACGTGCAAAAAGGCAGATACAATCAGGGTTATTCAAAGAGATCCGAATTGGGGCCAATAGGTAATCGAACAGTGAAAATCAGCGTTCGGTTACCTTTCCTGGCCATTCGGTTATTCAGAGAGCAGGCGGTTCGCCAAATCCTGGCGAATTGCCAGCACATACGGTGCCTGTACGGTGCCTGTTCGAGGGCAGTGAAATCCCCATAGATTCCACCTCAAGTTACGCTATGTTTGCCCTGTTTTTCCAAATTACGTGTATTTGAGGCAAATAAGAAAATCAAAGAAGGGAAGAGGCCACTCTCTATTTGGCCCAGTGTACTTCGAACCAGAGCCTGGAAAATAGAGGCTCTGGAAAGTGTAAGTACCCCCCTCATTTGATTTACACCTTAGCCAAAGCACTTATACAGTGCTGTACCATTATCTTCCACTTTTTTTGTTCCGAGGACCATAAAGATACCAGGACCCCAAGGAGAAGTCATCTACCTGGACCCCCATACACACCCGGATGTAAGAGTGTGAGATCTATATAGACTTTCGCCGGCTCTATTCTCCACTCACATATAGACTATTTTTTACAACGTGCACATTTTTGGAATTGTGGTTTCTTTTTACGCAGGATTTTCCTGTTCAGTTATCTATAGACACTGTTGCACTTTACCATTGCCGACAAAATTATTATTTTTTGTATGCACTCTCCTTTTTTTGTTTTTTGTTTCTTATACAAGATTTATATGGACTTTTTTTATATAGTGCATGGTCTTTAAATTGACGGACCTCCACCCCCCCCCCCCCCATTTGTGCACTGATAGACACTTGGCACTTTACGACTTTTTGCTTCACACAAGACGTGTTTTTATGTAAAGTTCTTTATGTACTGTGGTTGTCCCTACGATGCAATTTTATTGTTTGGAATATTAGCTGGAGCCAAATAGGCATATCATCACTGTTAAGACAAACATTCTTAGGTGGTAATTACCATCTCATGCACTTTGCACTTTACTTGCATTTTTGCACACCATTGGTTTTTTATTCAAAGTAGCACTTTACTACTAGTCCACTTCCGACTGTGCTCATATCCTAATCAAGACTACTGTCTCCTCTGGGACTCCTACCCTTCCCCCATTGTCATATAGAACCTTTTTCTATTATTCTTGCCGTCTAGCCTGTGCCCAACCTTTTTTCTACGTATCTGTATGTACAGTAGTTATTACTAGTCCCAAATTCTTTGCGCCACTGAATCCGTTTCCATTTCTAAATCCCCATAGAGAAGCAATGCTTCGTCTATTCAGAGAACACAAACCAGCAGGGAAAAGTTGCCGAATTGCCCTGCTGTTCGGTGGTTTCATGCGACAGGTTTATTCAGGCGAATCCCATAGGCTTCAATGTTAAAAATATTCCCGTTTTAATCCAATATCTAATAAACCGTTGATAAAATTCTGCAGTAAAAAGTCTCTTTGTTCATAGATTTTTTTTTCCGATGTTTTAGGCATTTTTTGCAAAAAAAATCAGTTTTTTTTTTAAGTCGTTTTTTTCTTTTTTCTGTAACAGCCCTTTTTATGATCATTCATTGGATCTTATATGTAAATTTCAGACATTTTCGTTCTGTAGTTTCTTTGCAAACAGCGTTTCACTTTTCAAACATTCAAGCGTACGGTTTTGTTTTTTCACTCCATTTGTCTGCGGTGTCGGTTTTTTCCGGCGGCTGCTCTGCGCTGTGATCGGCTCCTGCTCGAGTTTCTCCGGCGTGTTCGGTGGGGTTAATCCAGATGGTTTATGCGGGTTTCGGTGTGCATTCGCCTGGGTTTTGCGGTGAGTGTTCGGCAGGTTTGCGGTGGCTTTTCCCTGCACTACGACGGCCCTGTGGTGCTTGCTGAATACACCGCACGGTCGCCGAAATGGGATCGCCAAATGGCACCGAATTGAAGAGAACGAAAAGTCACTGAATGTGCGGTGACTTTTCGATTCTCTTTGAATAACCCTGAATATGTCCCAGGAGGCCAGAGGAAAAGTAAAGAGGACCGCGTGGCAACACGTTAAGACCGGGGACAGACCAGCGGTGTTAAGAGTGGAAGGAATGTCCGACAGAGACTGGACGTTCTTTCCACTCTGATGCCCGTCTGGCCATCTCGCTGAGCACAGTTAGTGCGCTCAGCGCTGCAAGACTCGATCCTCCTATGGAGAATTGCGCTTTACAGCTCCGTCAACGCGCGTCTAGCGTTTTAATAGGGAGGCTTTGTGCATGGACGCTTGGATCGTGCGTTACAGCATGTGGCCGACCCCGTCGCAGCGTCACAACGCTGCAAAGGATGCACGTTAGTAGGGGCGCTCGTCTGACCCCAGCCTAATTTGGATGTCTTGTTAAAAAAAAGGGGGCAAAAAACATTAAAACAGGAACAGAGGGATCTGGAAAATAAAAAGGGACTGGTCTTCCTAAACGTTGGCACTTGGTAGGTATGCGCGCACACCAATTAGGGGGTCTGTAAATCTGGGATCACAGTAAGCAATCAGAGGACAGTGGCTTTAGAAACATAGAAACATAGAAAATGTCGGCAGATAAGAACCTTTCGGCCCATCTAGTCTGCCCAATTACATGGATACTTTACCTGGATTTATCTTTTGTTTAGGATAGCCTTATGCCTATCCCATGCTTGCTTAAATTCAATTACTGTTTTGGCCTCTACCACTTCTACTGGAAGACTGTTCCATGTATCCACCACCCTCTCAGTAAAATAATGCTTCCTGATGTTACTTTTAAACCTTTGCCCCTCTAATCTAAGACTATGTCCTCTTGTTTTGCTACTTTGTTTCCTTTTAAATATACTCCCTTCCTCTACCTTGTGGATTCCCTTTACGTATTTAAATGTTTCTATCATATCTCCTCTGTCTCGTCTTTTTTCCAAGCTGTACATGTTTACAAGCACTTCTACACTGTTGCACAGAAATGTTGCCGTTGGTAAACAAAGAATAACCGAAGGTCACACAACATCTTCCCTAAACGTTAAATACAAAACAATAACAGGTGCTCTTATAAAGCTTCAATCGCTGGTGCAACGTAACAAATAATAAGTGCGGCTTCGGGAATTATCGATCATAGATTATATACATCAGCCGAAAAATATGCCAGGACGACCTGTGACAGGAAGGAAATAATACACAGAATAATGACACTACTTAATACAATTGTAATTCCTGTGGAAAGGGAGATCTCATCAATGATTAGCTCATGTCTAATCGCCCCTGGATACGTCAATTATGTTATTGATCACAGAGCGAATGGTATCTATGGATCAGCGTTAATAGATATTTTGCATCAAGGTCCCCTCCTGGCCAGTGACCTCGATGACGAAGACCCAAGGGGACGTGCGATCAAGTCATGTGGGGAAGCACAGTGCTAATTCATTTGGGAAAAGTGGGAGGGACAGGATCGGCTGAGAATTCTCCTCCACTTCCTGGTTTCTAAATCCCCCCCCCACACACACTCCTTTTATAATGCATTGAATTGGCAGTTGTGGATATCACGGAAAGGCAAATGTTAGTCGTAGAAAATTGGTGTTTTGTTATACATACGGGCGCTGTGTCTGCCTGTAAAATAACTGAATTTCAGAAGCATTCCACTCCCATATAATATTCAATCAAGCATTCCACCCCATACAATATTCAATCAAACATTCCACCCCCCTATAATATTCAATCAGGCATTCCACCCCATAGAATATTCAATCAAACATTCCACCCCCATATAATATTCAATCAGGCATTCCACCCCCATATAATATTTCTTCAAGCATTGCACCCTATATAATATTTAATCAAGCATTCCACCCCATATAATATTCAATCAAGCATTCCTCCCCCATATAATATTCAATCAGGCATTCCACCCCACATAATATTTCTTCAAGCATTGCACCGTATAGAAAATTGAATCAAGCATTCTTTCACCGTATAATATTCAAGCATTCCACCCCATATAATATTCAAGCATTCCACCCCATATAATAATCAAGCATTCCCCCACAATATACTATTCAAGCATTTCTCCACCATACCGCATTCAATCAAGCATTCCACCCTCCCATATACCATTCAATCAAGCATTCCACCCTCCCATATACCATTCAATCAAGCATTCCCCCATATACCATTCAATCAAGCATTCCACCAGTCCACCACCCTCAAACACCAAGCATTCCACCCCATATAATATTCAAGCATTCCACCCCATATTATAATCAAGCATTCCCCCACAATATACTATTCAAGCATTTCTCCACCATACCGCATTCAATCAAGCATTCCACCCTCCCATATACCATTCAATCAAGCATTCCCCCATATACCATTCAATCAAGCATTCCACCAGTCCACCACCCTCAAACACCATTCAAACATTCCACCCCTATATACCATTAATCAAGCATTCTACCCTCATATACCATTCAATCAAGCATTCCACTCCCATATACCATTCAATCAAGCATTCCACCCCCATATACCATTCACTCAAGCATTCCACCCTCCCATATACCATTCAATCAAGCATTCCACCCCATATTACCATTCAACCAAGCATTCCACCCCCCACATACCATTCAACCAATCATTCCACCCCATATACCATTCAACCAATCATTCCACCCCCATATACCATTCAACCAATCATTCCACCCCCATATACCATTCAACCAAGCATTCCCCCCCCATATACCATTCAACCAATCATTCCACCCCCATATACCATTCAACCAATCATTCCACCCCCATATACCATTCAACCAAGCATTCCACCCCCATATACCATTCAGCCAAGCATTCTACCCCCCATATACCATTCAGCCAAGCATTCTACCCCCCATATACCATTCAACCAAGCATTCCACCCCCATATACCATTCAACCAAGCATTCCAACCCCATATACCATTCAACCAAGCATTCCACCCCATATACCATTCAACCAAGCATTCCACCTCCATATACCATTCAACCAAGCATTTAACCCCCATATACCATTCAATCAAGCATTCCACCCCATATACCATTCAATCAAGCATTCCACCCCATATACCATTCAATCAAGCATTCCACCCCATATACCATTCAATCAAGCATTCCACCCCCATATACCATTCAATCAAGCATTCCACCCCATATACCATTAAATCAAGCATTCCACCCCCATATACAATTCAATCAAGTATTCCACCCCATATACTATTCAACCAAGCATTCCTCCACCAGATATAATTCAATCAAGCATTCCACCCCCTGTGACAGTGTGATTAGGAGCAGGGTGGTGGACCACAGGTTTATTAGCAGGCGAATAGAGAACGCCCCTTTTCCCCCTATAGGGTTAACTCACATGCCTGATTAAGTCGGCCCTGCCCTTATAGGAGGTAGTCCCCTCTGAGAGAGCAGTCTTGGTGTTGGATGCAGCAAGGAAGGAAGCTAAATTCTTAGCCCAGAAGAAAGGTACATTATATTTTGTTTTCTCAGATTGGTAAGCGGCTTAGCCGCCCGATATGTCAGACAGTAATTCTGAACTGTTTAATTCCTCCGCATCAAGGAGAAGGTGTTTGGTTTGTATTTGTTTTATTTTTCTGTTCCTCATGTACCCTGCAAGGGCTGCACAATAAAGAGAAGAGAAAGCACTGATCTATGTGTCCAGTGGCTACATCACGCCCCATATAATTCAATCAAGCATTCCACCCCATATAATATTCAATCATGCATTAAAAAACTATATAGCAGCTCATCAAGTCTCCCTCTATCATACAGCATGATGTTTCAGTACTGTATAGCAACCTACCATCATGCAGCATCCTGTACAGCAGCATACCGTCATGCAGCATCCTGTACAGCACCATACCGTCATGCAGCATCCTGTACAGCACCATACCAACATGCAGCATCCTGTACAGCACCATACCGTCATGCAGCATCCTGTACAGAGAGGAGTGGTCCCCAACTCTGGTCCACAGGGCCCACTAACAGGCCATATTTTAAGGATTCCCTTGGGGGAAATACAGACTGAATCCAGCAATCACTGAGCAGCAAATCATATCACCTGCGCTGTGCTTCACATATCCTGCAAACCTGGCCTGTTAGGCTAGGGTCAGACGAATGCATTTTTTACGTCTACCGTCAAAAAGTGTGTTGATGCGTCCGAACGCATTTTTTCATGAAAGACGCGATAGCGGTCATACGATGCGCCATTCCGGCCGTGATTTTTTTTACGGATCCAAACCAGGAAACTTTGGGTGTCTGATCGTTATGTTGGCCAGATATGAGCAGCGTCTGACGTCTCCTAATCACGCACACACGTCGCTATGAGGACGCAGCGCACTCGTCGAACTAGCGGTTCAACGTACTTGCGAAAATGCGTTCGTTTGCTGCTTGCGTTGCGCGGCTGAACTTTCGTGCGGCAGTACTTCGTGTGTGGGCCTGCGTTGGACGTCATTTACTGCTATCACGGCCATAATAAAGTGCGGGTAAACGCACGTTCGCACTGCGTTCGTCTGACCCCAGCCTTAGGGGCACCTGAGGACCAGAGTTGGGAACCACTGTTGTATAGCACCTGACTATGAAGCAGCATCTTGTACATCACTGTACCATCATTCAGCATCCGATCATCATACAGCATCCTGTATAAGACTCTACCATCACACAACATTCCACTGACGGTTCCACCCCCTGTCATTTTAATATCCCATCTCCTTGTGACATTTTTGTTCCCAAATCAGCTATGTTACAACTTGGTTTCCAATGCGTTGTTTAGTGAATAAACACCTGTGTTAATCTGTGACAACAGTTTGTGAAACACCCCCCCCCTTCCAAAAGATCCTTAACTCCCGTCCCTACAGGTGGCTGAGGGTAGTTGTGAGGGCAGTTCCATGGTCTGGGTGTTGCGCTTCTATAGGAGCCAGACCTGCAGATTTCAGAATTCACATTCCCACATCTGCCGGGTAATTCACTGCTATAAGGGTCAAATCTACCTCGGGAATTGGTACAGCCGCTTGCCGGGAAGAATTTAGGAATCCGCATATTGTGAGTCAAAGTGACGTCTCATCCCAACTCCCACTCACCCAGCTTTACCGAAAAATGTTAAATAAAAATCAAAAGAATATTCACTTATTATTTAAAAGAATGCAGTGAAATGGTTAATGAAAGTGAGACGCTCATAAATGTATGTTATGGAATAGAGACTCCCTGTATTGTGTCCTCTCTGTGTATTATGTGTAATGGAGACATATCAGTAACACGTCCCTCTCACCTCCTAATACACAGACACCGGGACGCGCCCCCCTCACCTCCTAATACACAGACACCGGGACGCGCCCCCCTCACCTCCTAATACACAGACACCGGGACGTGCCCCCCTCACCTCCTAATACACAGACACCGGGACACGTCCCTCTCACCTCCTAATACACAGACACCGGGACGCGTCCCTCTCACCCAGTGGTGTATTTAGGTTTTGTGCTGCCCTAGGCCTGACTAAACTCGTGCACCCCTAATTTAAATTTGACGCACCCCTTACTGTCAAGGGCACACCTCTTCCTGGTTAATCCCCACCCTTCCTCTTTAAGCTCCGCCTTTTCCTCTCTTTATATTAAAAGTGGATACCAAGTGCCTACTTTTATATTTTGTTTACCATTTCAAATGTATCTATTGAGATGAATTTAAACATTTCATAATTTTCTTTAAGTATTTTTACAAAGAACAGCCACGCATGTCAAGTAAACGGGATCACAGCCGCTCTAATTGGTGGAACAATAAAATCCACAGAAACGTGCACTGCATATGACGTATCACAGAGCTGCAAAGCAATAAAACTCACAGTAATGTGCAGTGTGTATGAGCATATCACAGAACTGCACAGCAATAAAACTCACAGTAATGTGCAGTGTGTATGAGCGTATCCCAGAGCTCCAGGGCAATGAAACTCACAGTAATATGCAGTGTGTATCACAGAATCCACAGCAATAAAACTCCCAGCAATGCAATGTGTGGTGTGTATGAGTGCATCAGAATCCACTGCAATAAAACTCCCAGCAATGCCATGTGTATATGAGCACACAGCAATTATTTATTCTACATTTACCGGCCTCTGTCCGCGGTAGGGCTGTGTGCAGAGTCAGCAGGGACTGTGTACAGACTCAGCAGGAGGTCCCTCCAGGCCACATTAGGATCACGGCTGTGCCTGTGTGTGGAGCCATCTTGTCAGCAGTGGGGTGCCACTGCCAGAGGGTCCACCGTGGCTTTGATTCCCTTCCCGGTGGGTGTTCAGTCCAGAATAGAGTGACAGTCCATGTTAACGAAAGGGCGGGCAGCTGTGTGCATGCGTGTCACGTGGTTCAGCCAGTCAGGTGGTACTGAGACTCAGTATCACCTGACTGGCCGGGCCAAGTGTGACCTGCACGCAAGCAGCCTCACCAGGAGCCAGGCAGCTCAATGACAAATTTCTATCACTGCAGTGCTGGTTAAGGAAAGGTCCACTTTAAACAGCAGTAGGCAGACAGGGCTTCATATTCTGCTGAACCCCCCCCCCCTTTACCTGCCGTTTACTGTCATCTTCTCTCTCTGGACACAAATCACATCCCCCTCCCCTCTCCTAGAGCTGCTGCGGGGCAGGGGAGGAGCTATGGAGGGAGGAGAGGGGGATTTTTAGTTTATTCGATTTTATTCCATATGCAAACGCCATGCTCCGCTGCTCGTTGTTTGAGAACACAGCTCAAAGCTGACACACAGTGACAGTGGCACCTCCTAGTACCCCCTAATGACACCCCAATAATCACTGGTACCTGAGGCGGCCCGCCCTCCACCACTCCTCTAAGTACACCACTGCTCTGGTGATATGCTCACACACAAGTTTGGCGAACTGCCAGCAAGTACGGTGCTGTTTGAAGGCAGTGCAAATCCCCATAGAGAAGTAATGGTTAATCTATTCAGAAAACACCAAACAGCAGAGAAATGGCAGTGAAATGCCCTGATGTTCGGTGGTTTCAATCAGCAGGTTTATTCAGGCAAACCCCATAGGTTTCAATGTTAAAAATATTCCCGTTTTTATGCCATATCTAATAAACCATTTATTATTTTAATCTGCAGTAAAAAGTCTTTATTTATTTATTGATTTTTTTTTTTGTACCTTTTAGTGATTTTTCAGAATTTTTTGGGCTATATTCCCCCCCCCCTTTTTTTTAATAGCGGTTCTCCTTTTTCTGTAACAGAACTTTTTATTATCAATCATAGGATCTTATATGTAAATTCCAGACATTTTCGTTCAGTAGTTCTTTTGAAAACAGCAGGCCACGGGTTTGCGGTGGCAGCATTCAGCGGCCAACTCCATGCACTTTAGGGACCCTGCGGTGAATGGTGAATTCACTGCAGGGTTGGGAAATTTTATTCCCCGAAGTGCAGGGAACTACAGAACACCAAAATGTTGGCGTCATTTCGGTGCTCTGTGAGTAACCCAATTAGTGGTGAGGTTTTTTGTTGCCCCCTGGAAAGTGAAAGCCTAGGCTTTGCCTACCCAGGACATACTTGAAAATTAGTGACATCTCAATGTTTCCTTCCTGGTAAAATAGTTTGCAAAAGTAAAAAAAAATTAAAAAAAATTTTAATAGGGGTGGGGCCACCCAGCGGGCTGCCGCCCCCTGGAAAGTGCCGCCCTAGGCCTGGGCCTTGTTGGCCTAGGCCAAAATACACCAGTGCTCTCACCTCCTCCTAATACACAGACCCCGGGACGCGTCCCTCTCACCTCCTCCTAATACACAGACCCCGGACGCCTCCCTCTCACCTCCTAATACACAGACACACCGGGACGCCTCCCTCTCACCTAATACACAGACACACCGGGACGCGTCCCTCTCACCTCCTAATACACAGACACACCGGGACGCCTCCCTCTCACCTAATACACAGACACACCGGGACGCGTCCCTCTCATCTCCTAATACACAGACACACCGGGACGCGTCCCTCTCATCTCCTAATACACAGACACACCGGGACGCGTCCCTCTCATCTCCTAATACACAGACACACCGGGACGCGTCCCTCTCATCTCCTACTAATACACAGACACCGGGACATGTCCCTCTCACTTCATACACAGACAGCGGGATGCTTCCCTCTCACCTCCTCCTAATACACAGACACCGGGACGCGTCACTCTCACCTCCTTCTACTACACAGACACCGGGATGCGTCCCTCTCACCTCCTCCTAATACACAGACACCGGGACACATCCCTCTCACTTCATACACAGACAGCGGGATGCTTCCCTCTCACCTCCTACTAATACACAGACACCGGGACGCGTCACTCTCACCTCCTTCTAATACACAGACCCCGGGACGCGTCCCTCTCACCTCCTCCTAATACACAGACACTAGGCCCTTTTCATATTAAATATGGATACACAATTAACCCTGCCAGTGCCAGTACTTGCACAGTTTCCTGAAGACACGCCGCACCCCACACTTTGAAAAATAATACATCCGTGCTCGGAGTGATCTGCGATGTGAATTTTGGGTGTAACCAGCCCTCGGTATTCCCTTATGATCTGTACTTGGCCATGCACCCGCTTATTCCATATGTATGAAGACTTATTTATACGACGTTAGAACACGCAGTAAATTACGCCGTCCGGTTCCAACACAAACCGTGCATTTTTACTTCTTATCTGGTATGATGAGCCACTGTAGCTGCCCACGCACTTATGTTGAGCAACCCTGCTATACACTATCACCACACGCCATCAGAGGTTAAAGATGCAGCGCGGGGCTCTGATTGGCTGGAGACCCAACACGCTATATGGGCCCTGAACATGACAGGGAAGCAGGTACAACACAGACAGCTATGACGGAATGATAAATACCACAGAGACAGAAGATACATGACAGAAAGGTGAAGCAGCGAGCTCACAACAAACGAAGGCCCACTACTGCGGTCTCAATTAAACTGAACCATGCGCATACCTAGCGTAGCGAGGGCGGCCATGTTTTCATGGACACATATTACTAGTTCATGTAGAGAGGGAGAGCAACGGGGAAGGTGCCCTGCAACATGTATAATGCATATGCTGCTGGAAGGAAATCAAGGCCGGTCACGTGGGATTCCTTTACCTGCAGCATATGAGTTCTACATGCTGCAGGGGTGGCATTTTTCATGCGCTGCCCATCAGCATTAATGTGTTTCCTGGAAAACATGGCCGATCTAGCAAAACTACTCACACCACGCTGCTAATTTCAAGCAAGACTTTATGAAAGAAGCGGACGAACGCCGCGGAATCCGGTACGTCTTACTTTAATGGATGGCTCAGTCTGGCCTGACCCTCCCTCGCCTTATTGAAGGTCCATAAATTACAAATTGACACATTCTGGGCAGGAGATGAGGAATTCTCAGGGAAATTTTTGGCAAAGATTAAACAGGACTCCTCCTAAGGTAGCTTCCTATGTAAACTAAACCGTCCTTGCAGGATGAAAGAATTTTGGAACCACCAAAACTTTTTTTTTTTTTTAACAAAATGTGTCTTTATAATTTATACCTATTATAATGACACACACACACACATCTATATATATAAACATATTATGACACACATAACATATGACACACACATATCTATATATATCTATATATATATATACACACATACATATTATGACACATATAGATATGACACACATTGCTATATATTACAAGCATGACAGACATATTATATATATATAGCAAACATATATAACACACACATTGCGATATATATATATATATATATAATAAACATATTCTGACACACATTATTCTGCTTCCCTAAGCAAAGCTGTGAGTGCTTTAGACTAGCTGAGGTCTGTATTTGACCAGTACTCACACGATGAAGTTCAGCAGATAGAAAGATGAATCCAGTTTAAGAGTTTAATGATCAGACTGACAATCTTGCTAGTGTACAGCTATGCAGGTAAAAAGAGTTTAGCTTGTCCAGCAGTGATCACAGAATGGCTGCTATGTTCATTTATTTATAAAGGATTTTACCAGGAAGGATACATTGAGATTTCTCTCTATGTGACCAGGAAGTATCTAACAACTGTCACGGTTCCCAGATCCCACCACGCAGTACTTAACGCCCCACACTCCACAGAGCCCAGAAGCTACCAACAGAGTAGCCGAGAAAGATCTCTAACGGTCTAGTCCTTAGAATTGGCCAGGTAAACTAGCTAGACAGAAAGGGTTAACAACACGGGGAGTAGCCAGCCGAGTCAGGATCAGGAATACAGAGTTCAGAATGGTCAAATGGAATAGCCGGGTCGATATCAGAGCAGTGGCGTAGTACAAGAAAATGGTCTAGGGCAACAGAAGGCAGAATGGTCAGAAACAAGCAGAGGTCAATAACGGGTTAATTCAAAATAGCAGTCAGGTACAAGGAGCTCAGGTATGGATAACCACGATCTGGCAACTGCTGAGGGTTTTTAAAGACCTTCACCAGGCCACGCCCCCCACTCAAGCCGCGCCTCATGCAACCACCTCCCTGCCTGTCTCCATTTAAACCGGGCATTGGTCAGCGAGCAGCATCAGACATGCTGCCCTCAAGCACACAGGTAGGGCTGGAGCTCCCAACGTTACAACAACAAGAGACTGAGCAGAGGGGTGTGAATTTGCTGAATACAGAAGCCTAAGGAAACCCCACAGGGACAAAATAGCTATGAAATCAATAGCATGTAAGCAGCAAAGGCAGATTCAACACAAAAACAGAAAAATATACAATAAATCATGGGGCATGACTCACATTGCTATATATATATATATATATATTATATATATATATATATATATTATAAACATATTATGACACACATTGATATATATATATATATATATATATATATATACGTATATATTATTTATGTGTGTATGTGACTGTGTCAGAGGTGTGGTCGTGGAAGGCAGGTATTTGGGACATAGGATTCTACATAGCCTGTACCCACTACATGGGTGAACTACATTTCCCAGCAGGCAGCTCTACAGGTGTGGGATTACTCAAATCACACCTAAGGTTAATTGAGGGAAAAAATGTTGTTTAAAAGTTCAGAGCAGGAACTGCTCATTGCCTTGGTCTTCCTTTTCTGGCGGTGAACAAGAGAGACCTGAACTTTCAAGGTGCAACGGACTGAAAGGTATATATGTGTTTCCATGTCATGAGTGTTTTGTTTTACTGGTAAATGGAGTTCGCCATCCAGTGTTTGTCAGGGATTGACTGGGTTTAGTTAGTGCTCTGGTGAGAGCAAGGATTTGTTTTCAAACGCGGAAAAAAAAAAAAAATAGCAAAGAAATCTATAAATAGTCTTTTTACTGCCGAGTATTATAATAAACGGTTTATTAGATATTGACTTAAAACGAATATTTTTAACATTGAAGCCTATGGGATTCGCCTGAATAAACCTGCCGAATTAATCCACCGACTGGCAGGGCAATTCGGCAACTTTTTCACTGCTGGTTTGTGTTCTCTGAATAGATGAAGCATTGCTTCTCTATGGGGATTTCACTGCCCTCGAACAGGCACCGTATGTGCAGGAAATTCGCCAGGATTTGGCGAACTGCCTGCTCTCTGGATAGCCGAATGGCCAGGAAAGGAACGCTGAATTTCACTGTTCGGTTACCTTTTGCCAGCAATTCGGATCTCTTTGAATAACCCTGATAGTATGGCGTTGATTTTAGGGCTCTGTGTAATAACAGACACAGGATGCAATAAAAGTGAGGGAGGTCATTTGCATATCCTACCCAGAGTTCCTTGCTGCACATGGGGAAAGCGGCTCTGGGATGTAGTTCTTTGAATTGCTGTGATGTGCAGATGGCTTCTGCAAATGTCTGTCTGTCGCACTAGGTGCGCCTGTACTAACGTGGCGTCCGTCGCAGCGTTGTGCTGCTGCGACGGGGCTGGCCACATGCTGTTGCGTGCACGAATTGCATGTGCAACAGCAGCTGTGCTGCTACGGTTCCCACCTGTCCGGTTTTGACCCGGAGTGTCCGGGTTTGACACCCTCTGCCACCCGGACACATGACTCCGAGCCGGCACCTCCGCTCCATACTTACATTTATGCGAGCCCCTGTCGCCGCGATCCCCTCTTCCTCTATTTCAGCTGAGACGTAGCAGGTACGCACAGCCCACTGTCAGTGATGCGCAGGTGCAGCGCCTCACGTGACGTTCGCGTGCGGGCAGGGCCGGATTAACATAGGGGCTGATGGAGCAGCAGCTCCAGGCCCATGCCCCAGAATAGGCCCAGAGAAAGGAAAACTATTTTTGCATTGATGGACATTTGGACCCCTGTATCTGCAACACCATAGCAACTACAGGGTCATGTGAGATATCACTGGAAAGGCCAGAGCATGACCTTTTCAATGATACCAAAAATGACCAGTTTTTTGTAACAATAAAAAATAAACATTTCATTTTCTTTCTTTCTAACACAGCAATATTTTTCAGTTTTCAATTCTAAAGTGAACAATGATGCTGCACTGACTCACCATCTCATTTCTCATGTCACCAACAAGTGTGGAGATGATGGCACAATCCGTTGTTATGAATTGTTACATCAAAAACCTATACCGCCGCACTGCGCTCTGCAAATTGTCACTTTGGAACCCTTCGTCACTAATCTTTACACCTCACAAGGTCAAGTGAGGAGTCATTAAACAGGTCAGAGTCTGACCTTTGCATTAATACCAAACGTGACCATGTAAAATCTACAAGAAAATAAGAAAAAACACTTTATTTTAAGTTCCAAAGCAATGGCGTTGTCCATTTGTCACGTATAAAATTAACAATACCACTGCCATTACTCACCTTTTCATTTCCCACGCTGGGAGAAAGGCCAGTGTTTTAAACATATTTATATTATTCATAAAACACCATCCAGCAAAACACAAGGGAAATATTTCATTTTTTTTGGTTAAAATTGTATATTTTCTCAGAAAAATGCAGTAACAGGTTCCCATTTCAATTATTTTAATGTTTGAATTTCACTAAATTCCAAAAAAAGCCCACCAAAATAATCAGCTCCAGGCCCATAGAGATCTTAATCCGGCCCTGCGTGCGGGCCAGCTCCAGTCAGTCCCGACAAGAGTTTGAGAGAGAGAGAGAGACGCGTGCGTGCTGCCCGTGCTTCCCTGGAACTGGTACCATCTTCGAATTGTGCTGGACCGGTGCTGCCTGTCCTGTCCCCAGTCCAGACTAGTCTCCTCCACTGGATCTGAGACCAGAAACGCAGCCGCAACATCAACCACAATACCAGTGTGCCATGCGTACTACCTATGTGCCAGCCACAATACCCGTGTGCCATGCGTACTACCTATGTGCCAGCCACAATACCAGTGTGCCATGCGTACTACCTATGTGCCAGCCACAATACCAGTGTGCCATGCGTACTACCTATGTGCCAGCCACAATACCAGTCTTCCAACCATAATACTAGTGTGCCATAATGTATACGCTACAAAGAAAATGGCCACCCGAACCCAACACAAGAGTGTTTGGGTTTGGCTTGAAGGAAAGGTGGCAACCCTACGTGCTGCCGACGTCTAGAAAGCCTCTCCATCAAAGCGCTAGGACGCACGATGCTCCATAGGAGGATCGAGCCTTGCAACGCTGAGCGCACTAACTGCACTCAGCAAGGCAGCCAGACGGGTGTCGAGTGGAAGGAACGTCCTCTCTCCAATGACGCTCGTCTGCCCTGGACCTTTTTAAAGTGCTTTTTATAAAATAACACATAATAAAAAGTGTCGACGTTTCCGCTTCTGCAAGGAGCTTTCATCAGACCTGTGTAGTTTAACATTTGATCATATGTCCTGATGAAAGCTGAAACGCCGCCCGGCAGCATGTATAATCCATACGCTGCAGGTAAGGAATCCCAGGCGACCTGCCTTGGTTAGATAACAGATTACACTCCTTGAGCATAGCGTTTGAGATCCCTGGTTGTAGGCCAAAAACATTCAAAAGTTTGTGGTAAAGCCAACCTTTGGTTACTGGGGTAAATCAACTCGCCTCTGGTAAAATGTTATTTTATCCAAAAAAATAAAAGTTTAATAGCTTTTACAAAAGTAAAAACTTTTTGTTCTGGAATAAAAAAAAAAAAACAGAACCTGAAATCCTGAGTCTAACAGTCTGAATTTAGGCTTTTAAGACCTCACTGGAGAGCAGGGCTGTCAAACTCTAACCCCTCCCCCCCCGAACTACAACTCCCATGATTCCCTGCCCATCTATTGCATTGAAGGAATTCTAGGCCTCAACATCTGCGGTGTCGTGAGTTTGACAGCCCTGTGATCGGGCATCTAACTGTACCGCACTCACTTTCAGTCAGTCCAGGCGGAGATTAACCCTTTCAGCGCCGTCCTTGGCACTCAGCCTGGAATACTTTAACCTGCTAGCCGTCACAGGGCCGTCAAACTCTGACCCCGCCAGATGTGTCTGAATTACAGCTCCCATGATTCTTTTGGCCATTTATTGCATTCAAAGAATTCTGGGAATTGGAGGCATCAACATCTGGGGGGGGGGGGGAGGGAGGCAAGTTTGACCCCCCCCCCTTTCCCTCCCTCCGCACTAGCAGTTTCCCTCCCGGCTGCTGGTTGTGAGATCCTGCTATTCCAGCAGACATCTTGGATTTCTCTCCTTGAACATTAACACATATTTCGAATTCCACTCTGGAGTTACCATGGCGATAATTCAACGGCATAAAACACTTCTTTTTCTTTTTTGTATTTCCGTCACTAGTTTGATCCTTGGCGAACGCGTGTGATTTTTATCTGGGGTTTTTTGTTTTTTATATAACTTTAATTTTTTAATTTTTTTTTATTGCTATTATTTTTATATTTTGGAAAATAGGAAGAATTGCATAAATGGGGGGGGGGGGAGACTACCAAGAAACAGGAAAACAAGCAACCCCTCCCCCAGACGCATATACTGTACCTACTACATATATACCTACAAATTCCTATTTATTCTGCTACTTTCCCTGGCAAACGATGTGGAAACTAACCCTGGTCCTATAGCTGACACAACCTTTAGTCTCCCCACTAAAAAAGGCCTCTCATTTGTGCACTGTAACATCCGAAGTTTACTCCCTAAATTAGATGAGCTTCAGGCTTGGTGTTGCTATTACAAACCCAAAATCATTGTGCTCACAGAGTCATGGTTAACCCCAAAAGTACCAGACTCTGCCATATCAATACAGGGATATTCATGTTATAGAAAAGACAGAGCAAAGAGAGGAGGGGGAATTGTTATTTATGTTGAGGAGTCCATAAAGTTCACCCCCTTACAGACTTCTACCTCTCCTGTCACCTTTGATTTCCTCTCTGGTATAATTGAGATCCCATTCAGTAAATCAATCATTGTTGCTGGGTTCTATCGTCCACCGAGCTCTCCAGTGCACTCCCTCTCTGACATATCTCAAATCCTTAATAACCTACTTGCCCAAAACCAAAAAAGTGAACTGCTGGTACTCGGCGATTTTAATACAGATTGGCTAAATCCTAAAAACAATAAACACTGCTCGCTGTTTAAAACTTTGCAGCTAACTCAATTAATCTCCTCCCCCACTCGCATTAATATGAAAAGCCCTAACCATACCTTGTTGGACTGGATTCTCTCCTCATCTCCTGATAGAATACAGGAGGCAGGTGTTCTTGCTAATAGCTTTAGTGACCATTGTCTAGTGTACTGCGTGCGCAAAATTAAGGCCTTGAAATCTCCCCCAAAGGTAATAACCACCAGGTCTTTCAAGAAATTTATTCTTGAATCCTTCCTAAGTGATCTCAAACAGCTCCCCTGGTACAGGCTAAACCTAATCCCAGACCTAGACTGTGCAGTTGAGTACTTTCAGTCTGAGCTCCTGCAAGTCTGGAATTCCCATGCCCCGCTGCGTAAAGTGCGAGTAAAAGGGACTCATCTCCCCTGGGTTACAGCTGATCTTACACTAATGTACCAGCTTAGAGATTCACGGTGGTCAAATTTCAAGAGTACTGGTTCCATGAACGATCACTACGAATACCGAAAATGCCGGAATGAATGCACAAAACAAACAAAAATGGCCAAAGCCCATTACTTCAATGAAAATCTAAACAATAACATATCAAACCCTAGAAACTTTTGGAGAACCATAAGTAACATACAAGCACCCCCAGTCCACTCCCAGCCAGCTGCTGTCAAAGTAAACAACCAAACCCTGCAACACCCCCTAGATGTAGCAAATGCCTTTAATGATTATTTTGTTGGATGTGCCACCACTTTGATTGCCAAACTAGGAAATGACATGCAATCAGAGAGGCCTCATGCAGGTCAGGCCCCCCCCAACTGTGCAAAGTCCCTGTATCAGACAGGAATTCAGTTTTAGACCAGTGCCTGTCAGTGTCATTACTAAACTTCTCCGTAAGCAAAAAATGAAATACCAGTCTGGACCTGATCAAATACCAGCAATGCTGCTGAAAATCAGTGCACCTGCAATTGCAAATCCTGTTGCAACCCTAATAAATGAGTCACTGGCGACTGGATACATACCCAAGCTCTGGAAGACTGCGAGAGTGGTACCTATCCATAAAAGTGGTGACATTACTTTGGTATCCAACTACCGTCCAATATCGTTGCTCCCTGTAATGTCAAAAGTCTTGGAAAAATGTGTCTACACACAATTACGTGATTATTATCAATATTGGAACTACTTAACCCCGGATCAATCAGGCTTTCGTCCAAATCACTCAACTACAACCGCCCTTCTAAAAGTCTGCAATGATATCCAGGCTGGGATGGAACAAGGAAACCTAACTGGAGCCATCTTCCTTGATTTTGCCAAGGCCTTTGACACGGTAGACCATGGCATCTTGTTAGAAAAACTTAAAAACTCTGGCATTGGTGATCGCACGCTAACCTGGTTTCAATCATATGTATCCGACCGATCACAATATGTGTCAATTTCTGGCAGCTCCTCCCTCCCGCTCCCAGTCACTTGCGGTGTACCCCAAGGCTCAATACTAGGCCCCTGCTATTCACAATATTCATAAATGATCTGCCCAACGTCTGCAAAGCCTCAACTGTACATATGTACGCAGACGACACTGTGATCTATACCAGCAAACCAAATCTCCCACAGCTGGAGGCCGTGCTGCAAGAACAATTCACAGAGGTAGAAAAGTGGATCAAAAACAACAAACTTTTTTTAAATACTGACAAAACTGTAACGATGCTCTTTGGAACAGCACCTAAACTACACAAATTGCAAAATCCCCATCTATGTGTTGGGACAAAATCAAATGGCACGCTGACCACAGTCACATCTCTCAAATATCTAGGTATGTGGTTGGACCCTAATCTATCCTTTGGCCCCCACATCGAAAAACTCTCAACTAAACTTTACCCCAAACTAGGTGCCCTGTACAGAAACAAATCCTGCCTGAGTCCCGCGGTAAGAAAGCAGATTGTACAGCAAATGCTTATGCCGGCTATTGATTACGGAGATGTAGTGTATGCAGCCGCCCCGCAAACACACCTTCATAAACTTACTACATTGTATAACTCATTCTGCCGCTTTGCGCTACAATGTAACTACATGACCCACCATTGTGACATGTTAAAAGAGCTAAACTGGCCGTCGCTGGAATCCAGACGTACCCTTCACCTTTCCAGCCTGGTGTTTAAGAGCTTTTCTGGGAAGCTGCCACCCTACCTGAATAGACTGCTTCCCCCAGCAGCTCCCTCATCCTATAACCTCCGATCCAGGACCAGCACCTTACTTGCTATACCACAATACAAAAAGACAGTGGCTCGGTCCTCATTTTCCTACAGAGCACCGCAATTATGGAATAACCTCCCAGACATCATCAAATCTTCCCCCAGTCTTAAGTCACTCAAAAGCTCCTTACTAACATACCTCAATACAGAATGCACCTGTAAACATGTAACCTAGTGACTATATTTCCTACATATTTTTTCTGTTAATCTGTATATTTGTGTTTTTTAATATCTTGCATTGTATTACTTTGTATTTCTGTAACTGTAACACTTCATTGTTCTTGAACCCAGGACATGCTTGAAAACGAGAGAAATCTCAATGTATCCTTCCTGGTAAAATCCTTTATAAATAAATAAATAAATAAATATACGATTAGGGCTGCAACTAACGATTATTCTCATAATCGATTAGTTGGCCGATATTTTTATTTCGATTAATCGATTTCATCAGATAAATAATAGAAAAATATTTGTTTACTTAAAAGGAATTTTATTTAAAAAAATAACCACAATCCCTCCCCCATTTTTTTCATAAGCTATTTGCGTCGTCTACGTAACTTTCATACGTACATACTCAAATTGCGTATCTTGCGTACTTTTCACACACAAGGTATGCGAGCGCTTGGTCAGAGGGACGGGTCGACGCTGCGAGCGCTTGGTCAGAGGGACGGGTCGACGCTGCGAGCGCTTGGTCAGAGGGACGGGTCGACGCTGCGAGCGCTTGGTCAGAGGGACGGGTCGACGCTGCGAGCGCTTGGTCAGAGGGACGGGTCGACGCTGCGAGCGCTTGGTCAGAGGGACGGGTCGACGCTGCGAGCGCTTGGTCAGAGGGACGGGTCGACGCTGCGAGCGCTTGGTCAGAGGGACGGGTCGACGCTGCGAGCGCTTGGTCAGAGGGACGGGTCGACGCTGCGAGCGCTTGGTCAGAGGGACGGGTCGACGCTGCGAGCGCTTGGTCAGAGGGACGGGTCGACGCTGCGAGCGCTTGGTCAGAGGGACGGGTCGATGCTGCGAGCGCTTGGTCAGAGGGACGGGTCGACTCTGCGAGCGCTTGGTCAGAGGGACGGGTCGACGCTGCGAGCGCTTGGTCAGAGGGACGGGTCGATGCTGCGAGCGCTTGGTCAGAGGGATGGGTCGATGCTGCGAGCGCTTGGTCAGAGGGATGGGTCGATGCTGCGAGCGCTTGGTCAGAGGGATGGGTCGATGCTGCGAGCGCTTGGTCAGAGGGATGGGTTGATGCTGCGAGCGCTTGGTCAGAGGATGGGTTGATGCTGCGAGCGCTTGGTCAGAGGGATGGGTTGATGCTGCGAGCGCTTGGTCAGAGGGATGGGTTGATGCTGCGAGCGCTTGGTCAGAGGGATGGGTTGATGCTGCGAGCGCTTGGTCAGAGGGATGGGTTGATGCTGCGAGCGCTTGGTCAGAGGGATGGGTTGATGCTGCGAGCGCTTGGTCAGAGGGATGGGTTGATGCTGCGAGCGCTTGGTCAGAGGGATGGGTTGATACTGCATGCGCAGCTTAAGCCCAGGTTTGCTTTCTCAAATGAACGCAGCTACAAGCACTTGGTCATAGATGATGATGTCAGCATGAAATCGGGGTTAATAAGCTAAAGTGGTCAGGGTGGGTAGAGTGTCCCCCCCTTTTAAATAATTTTGTGAACAAATGGAGTTGGAGGAGGGACTGGAGGTGAAAGGGAGTGACTTTGCTAAAGTGACTTGACCTGAGGGAGTGGGTATGGACAAAAGACCAGATCCGAGTTTGGGGAAAGGGACCAGACCAAAGTGAGGGAATGGCATTTCTCAACCAGAGGGTGTGGATGGGGTGGTGGCGCAGGACTCCAGCTTCAAGTAAGGATAAAACACAGGCATACAGCTCCTTCACCCAGTGGCAGTATCCTAAACTGGATGTGTCTGACATAACCCTAGAACTAAATCACACCTAGTAAAGCAGCGACGTGTCTTCTCCAATCAGCTCCGAAGCTGAGATTATATACGTTTAACTCAGTCTGACTCTAAACAGTGTGTGCTGTACACAGGACGATTAATCGATAATGGAAATAGACTATTTTAATCGATAGTTGTTTCAGACCTATATACGATAAAAACCAAACTAACTACTACATATAAATATACAACAAATACTGTACCTACTATAAACGATAAAACCAAATCTACTGTACCTACTATATATATAAATATACGATAAAACCAAATATACTGTACTATATATAAACAAATATACTGTACCTACTATATATATATACGATAAAACCAAATATACTGTACTATATATAAACAAATATACTGTACCTACTATATATACGATAAGAACAAATCTACTGTACTACATATAAATATACTGTACTATATATACACGATAAACAAATACTGTACCTACTACATATAAATATACAATAAAAAACATACTACATATAAATATGATAAAAAATATATGTTGTACATACTACAAAAAAAAAACACAAATATACTGTACCTACTACCGGTACATATAACTATACAATAAAAAAAAAAGACAATCTGTACATACTACATATAAATATACAAAAAAAAAAATCCACAAGATCTTGGGGCGGGTCAGCAACCTTGGCCCTCCGGTTACAGTACATATAGCGCCAACATATCCCGCAGCGCTATACAATAGGGAAGCACAAACACGAGACATAATAAAATGATACATAAGAAATATCAGAGGGGTGACATCCGGTGTAGCGAGAAGGTTCCCGTCCAGAGATTTTGGAACTACGTTTCCCATGAGGCTTAGCCAAACTATTCAGGAAATGAGCATCATGGGAGATGTAGTGCCAAAATATCTGAAGGGGTCCAAGGTTCCTGACGCCTATGACCTAGGCGTACGGAGAGTTGATGTTCGCTCAGAGGCTATGAGCAAATATTACAAAAGCAACGCAAAGGGTTAAAAGGTTTGCTTAAGGAAGATGCGAGTGGTTAACGCTCTTTCACCTGGCGCCGCAAGGTGCCCTGTCCCCAACGAAAGATCTGACCTCCAGCCAGTCTAGCAAGGGTTAATGAGTAACCAAGCATGTGACGGGGCAGGGGCTGGCAGTGCCACTCAGGGGATATGCCATGACAGCAGAAAATCTCACAACGCCCTGCTGTCGCCCACATTATTTTAACCCCTTGTTTAAAAAGAAATCACGGAATTTAATGGTTAATACACACAAAGTTTTATATATAATTTATTTGCCTCCGAGCTGGACGCATGTGGACAGTCATTCAAAAGGGAGGGTAACTTCAACTTTTTTAAGCCACTCGTCATTAACCCTTTCACTCCCAAACCTGTGACAGAAGTCAATCCTGTACTCGGTTTAAGGCTGGCAGTTAAGAGGTTAATACAGATTTGGGACATTGACAATCTGGCAGGAGTCAAGGTTTGGGTACCCAGCAATTTGGGGACCAACTTTCCCCCTTGACAGGTGCAAGGCGGCGGCGATGCTTGTTGTAATGTAGCTCTGGCAACAAAGGGGTTAATAGACTGCACAAATTGTATTAACCTGTCCCAGTCTAAAAATTTCATAAAATATATCTACATATCAAGCGTTTAACCCATGTCCTTCCGCCGAGCTTTATTTAACCGCTTCTTGACCACACCAGGGGGTCTGCTACTTCTAATCTGAATCTGTTAACCCTTTCAGGCCCACGAAACGGAATCTGGGGGAAAAATAAAGATGAAAAGTTGTTTATATAAATCCGTATTTTAAAGACACGCTGACACGGTTCAGAAAACTACCGAGGTTTCGATCTGAAAAGGTGGTTTCGGCTAGAACCACAGGGCCTGAATGGGTTAACCCTTCATTACCCAAATTAAAAGGAAAATCCCATGAAAATATGTAAGATGCTCTTCTGGCAGAGGCCGAAACAAGTCAGCGGAAGTTTGTTGGGAACTAGTAAAATATTATTAACTCTTTAAAGGCAGGGTAACGTGGAAAAAAAATGGCAATTAACCCCTTGTGGAGCAAAGCGTACATCCCAGAAGCCAATTATTTGTCTACAAAATACTGAGGGATCACTAGAATAAGCAATACACTGGATTTTAACCCCTCAGTGGCTGAGCTTTCCAATGAGCAAAATGCTTAGCCCACTCATATTTTCGGTATCAAAGTAACAAAGGTTATTATTAACCCCTTGAGGTCAGGTTTGCACATCCCAGGAGCCCATTTCTTTTGAAAGCGGCCGATGTCCTAAAGGCAACAAAGAGGTTAAAGTTAACTCCTTAGGGGACATTTTTCTTTGTTACGAGAAGTCGCGCAAACTTTTAACCCTTTACCGTCTGGACCTAACGGGCCACTTTACACTTTTAACCCCTTGTGCTGGAGGGCGCAGGGTCGAGGAAGGCCGCTTTTTGGGCAGAGGGTTCCTGCGGTGGTTGTAACAAAAGCAGTCATAACATGTTTTAACCCCTTGATTGCCAGCGTCTGTCCAGAGCTAGGCGGTTAACCCTTTAAACGCTGGTTGCAGAGGTGGGGTCCCTTTCCTCCTGTTGCTGTGACAGGAACAACAAGAAAAAGTTACTTTTCCAGGACTTTAATGTGACAAGCCAGAGGCCATGCCCTGCACAGGTTAACCCTTTCCATGCCATGCTGGATCCCTGGCACAGGGCGGCGTAGTCGGTAGGATACTTACAGGATGGTGGCATTTGCAGGGACACTGCCAGCTTCCAGCAGCCCCTGGGCAGAGCAGTTGACCAGGCAGGAGGCAGCGGGGTCAGGCAGGCTGCTGCTGGCACACGTGCAGTTGCCCGGGCAGGGCTGGCACAGTCCGGCTGCCCCCGATCCGAGCCCCAGCAGCAGCCCGGCGCAGAGAAGGAAGAGGGGGCAGATCCGCAGTCCCAGAGCAGGGGGGGAGGAGGCGCCATCTTTCCTCGGAGTTGCAGCCTGGCCATTTCCAAAATGCATAGCTCACTCACATTGCATGGGATCCCCGGCCGCCCCCCTCCACTGCAAGCGGCGCTGGAGACCCCCAAAAGCCCTGAGCCCCGGAGATCAGCTGCAGCGGGGCGCACTCATCCTGACGGGGAGCTGCCAGCCGGCCGTGCGTCTGTGTCTGAGCTGCGGGGAGGAAGCCTGCGCTCTCAGCTGCGAGCGGGAGGGGGCGCCGGAGAGCGGGGAGAGAGAGGGGACCTGCCGGGAGGAGAACCTGCAAGAGCCTGACACAGAGTAACAACATCATCAGCCTGACACAGAGTAACAACATCATCAGCCTGACACAGAGTAACAACATCATCAGCCTGACACAGAGTAACAACATCATCAGCCTGACACAGAGTAACAACATCATCAGCCTGACACAGAGTAACAACATCATCAGCCACAGCCTGACACAGAGTAACAACATCATCAGCCACAGCCTGACACAGAGTAACAACATCATCAGCCACAGCCTGACACAGAGTAACAACATCATCAGCCACAGCCTGACACAGAGTAACAACATCATCAGCCACAGCCTGACACAGAGTAACAACATCATCAGCAACAGCCTGACACAGAGTAACAACATCATCAGCCACAGCCTGACACAGAGTAACAACATCATCAGCAACAGCCTGACACAGAGTAACAACATCATCAGCCACAGCCTGACACAGAGTAACAACATCATCAGCCTGACACAGAGTAACAACATCATCAGCCTGACACAGAGTAACAACATCATCAGCCACAGCCTGACACAGAGTAACAACATCATCAGCCTGACACAGAGTAACAACATCATCAGCCACAGCCTGACACAGAGTAACATCATCATCAGCCACAGCCTGACACAGAGTAACAACATCATCAGCCTGACACAGAGTAACAACATCATCAGCCTGACACAGAGTAACAACATCATCAGCCTGACACAGAGTAACAACATCATCAGCCTGACACAGAGTAACAACATCATCAGCCTGACACAGAGTAACAACATCATCAGCCTGACACAGAGTAACAACATCATCAGCCACAGCCTGACACAGAGTAACATCATCATCAGCCACAGCCTGACACAGAGTAACAACAGCAACAGCCTGACACAGAGTAACAACAACATCAGCCACAGCCTGACACAGAGTAACAACATCATCAGCCACAGCCTGACACAGAGTAACAACATCATCAGCCACAGCCTGACACAGAGTAACAACAGCAACAGCCTGACACAGAGTAACAACAACATCAGCCACAGCCTGACACAGAGTAACAACAACATCAGCAACAGCCTGACACAGAGTAACAACATCATCAGCCACAGCCTGACACAGAGTAACAACAGCAACAGCCTGACACAGAGTAACAACATCATCAGCAACAGCCTGACACAGAGTAACATCATCATCAGCAACAGCCTGACACAGAGTAACATCATCAGCAACAGCCTGACACAGAGTAACAACATCATCAGCAACAGCCTGACACAGAGTAACATCATCAGCAACAGCCTGACACAGAGTAACAATCATCATCAGCCACAGCCTGACACAGAAGTAACAACATCATCAGCCACAGCCTGACACAGAGTAACAACATCATCAGCCTGACACAGAGTAACCACATCATCAGCCTGACACAGAGTAACAACATCATCAGCCACAGCCTGACACAGAGTAACAACATCATCAGCAACAGCCTGACACAGAGTAACATCATCATCAGCAACAGCCTGACACAGAGTAACATCAGCAACAGCCTGACACAGAGTAACATCATCAGCACACAGCCTGACACAGAGTGACAACATCATCAGCAACAGCCTGACACAGAGTAACATCATCAGCAACAGCCTGACACAGAGTAACAACATCATCAGCACAGCCCACCCATCATCAGCCACAGCCTGACACAGAGAAAACATCATCAGCCACAGCCTGACACAGAGTAACAACATCATCAGCCTGACACAGAGTAACCACATCATCAGCCTGACACAGAGTAACAACATCATCAGCCACAGCCTGACACAGAGTAACACATCATCAGCAACAGCCTGACACAGAGTAACATCAGCCACAGCCTGACACAGAGTAACAACATCATCAGCAACAGCCTGACACAGAGTAACAACATCATCAGCAACAGCCTGACACAGAGTAACAACATCATCCAGCCACAGCCTGACACAGTAGTAACAACATCATCAGCCACAGCCTGACACAGAGTAACAACATCATCAGCCACAGCCTGACACAGAGTAACAACATCATCAGCAACAGCCTGACACAGAGTAACAACATCATCAGCCTGACACAGAGTAACAACATCATCAGCAACAGCCTGACACAGAGTAACATCATCAGCAACAGCCTGACACAGAGTAACAACATCATCAGCCACAGCCTGACACAGAGTAACAACATCATCAGCCACAGCCTGACACAGAGTAACAACATCATCAGCCTGACACAGAGTAACCACATCATCAGCCTGACACAGAGTAACAACATCATCAGCCACAGCCTGACACAGAGTAACAACATCATCAGCAACAGCCTGACACAGAGTAACAACATCATCAGCCACAGCCTGACACAGAGTAACAACATCATCAGCCACAGCCTGACACAGAGTAACAACATCATCAGCCACAGCCTGACACAGAGTAACAACATCATCAGCATCAGCCTGACACAGAGTAACAACATCATCAGCCTGACACAGAGTAACAACATCATCAGCAACAGCCTGACACAGAGTAACAACATCATCAGCAACAGCCTGACACAGAGTAACATCATCAGCAACAGCCTGACACAGAGTAACAACATCATCAGCCACAGCCTGACACAGAGTAACAACATCATCAGCCACAGCCTGACACAGAGTAACAACATCATCAGCCACAGCCTGACACAGAGTAACAACATCATCAGCCACAGCCTGACACAGAGTAACAACATCATCAGCCACAGCCTGACACAGAGTAACAACATCATCAGCCACAGCCTGACACAGAGTAACAACATCATCAGCCTGACACAGAGTAACAACATCATCAGCCTGACACAGAGTAACAACATCATCAGCAACAGCCTGACACAGAGTAACAACATCATCAGCCTGACACAGAGTAACAACATCATCAGCAACAGCCTGACACAGAGTAACAACATCATCAGCAACAGCCTGACACAGAGTAACAACATCATCAGCCACAGCCTGACACAGAGTAACAACATCATCAGCAACAGCCTGACACAGAGTAACAACATCATCAGCCACAGCCTGACACAGAGTAACAACATCATCAGCAACAGCCTGACACAGAGTAACAACATCATCAGCCACAGCCTGACACAGAGTAACAACATCATCAGCAACAGCCTGACACAGAGTAACAACATCATCAGCCTGACACAGAGTAACAACATCATCAGCAACAGCCTGACACAGAGTAACAACATCATCAGCAACAGCCTGACACAGAGTAACAACATCATCAGCCACAGCCTGACACAGAGTAACAACATCATCAGCAACAGCCTGACACAGAGTAACAACATCATCAGCAACAGCCTGACACAGAGTAACCACATCATCAGCCACAGCCTGACACAGAGTAACAACATCATCAGCAACAGCCTGACACAGAGTAACATCAGCAACAGCCTGACACAGAGTAACATTAACATCAGCAACAGCCTGACACAGAGTAACAACATCATCAGCAACAGCAACAGCCTGACACAGAGTAACAACATCATCAGCAACAGCCACAGCCTGACACAGAGTAACAACATCATCAGCAACAGCCTGACACAGAGTAACAACATCATCAGCAACAGCCTGACACAGAGTAACCACAGCATCAGCCACAGCCTGACACAGAGTAACCACATCATCAGCAACAGCCTGACACAGAGTAACAACATCATCAGCAACAGCCTGACACAGAGTAACAACATCATCAGCAACAGCCTGACACAGAGTAACAACATCATCAGCAACAGCCTGACACAGAGTAACAACATCATCAGCAACAGCCTGACACAGAGTAACAACATCATCAGCCACAGCCTGACACAGAGTAACAACATCAGCAACAGCCTGACACAGAGTAACAACATCAGCAACAGCCTGACACAGAGTAACAACATCAGCAACAGCCTGACACAGAGTAACAACATCATCAGCAACAGCCTGACACAGAGTAACAACATCATCAGCCACAGCCTGACACAGAGTAACAACATCAGCAACAGCCTGACGCAGAGTAACAACATCATCAGCCACAGCCTGACACAGAGTAACAACATCAGCAACAGCCTGACACAGAGTAACAACATCAGCAACAGCCTGACACAGAGTAACAACATCATCAGCAACAGCCTGACACAGAGTAACAACATCATCAGCAACAGCCTGACACAGAGTAACATCAGCAACAGCCTGACACAGAGTAACAACATCATCAGCAACAGCCTGACACAGAGTAACATCAGCAACAGCCTGACACAGAGTAACAACATCATCAGCAACAGCCTGACACAGAGTAACATCAGCAACAGCCACAGCCTGACACAGAGTAACAACATCATCAGCCACAGCCTGACACAGAGTAACAACATCATCAGCAACAGCCTGACACAGAGTAACAACATCATCAGCAACAGCCTGACACAGAGTAACAACATCAGCCACAGCCTGACACAGAGTAACATCAGCCACAGCCTGACACAGAGTAACATCAGCAACAGCCTGACACAGAGTAACATCATCATCAGCAACAGCCTGACACAGAGTAACATCATCATCAGCAACAGCCTGACACAGAGTAACATCATCATCAGCAACAGCCTGTCACAGAGTAACATCATCATCAGCAACAGCCTGACACAGAGTAACATCATCAGCAACAGCCTGACACAGTAACATCATCATCAGCAACAGCCTGACACAGAGTACCATCAGCAACAGCAACAGCCTGACACAGAGTAACAACAGCAACAGCCTGACACAGAGTAACAACAGCAACAGCCTGACACAGAGTAACAACATCATCAGCAACAGCCTGACAGAGTAACATCAGCAACAGCCTGACACAGAGTAACATCAGCAACAGCCTGACACAGAGTAACATCAGCAACAGCCTGACACAGAGTAACATCAGCAACAGCCTGACACAGAGTAACATCAGCAACAGCCTGACACAGAGTAACATCAGCAACAGCAACAGCCTGACACAGAGTAACAACATCATCAGCAACAGCCTGACACAGAGTAACATCAGCAACAGCCACAGCCTGACACAGAGTAACAACATCATCAGCAACAGCCTGACACAGAGTAACAACATCATCAGCAACAGCCTGACACAGAGTAACATCAGCAACAGCCACAGCCTGACACAGAGTAACAACATCATCAGCAACAGCCTGACACAGAGTAACAACATCAGCAACAGCCTGACACAGAGTAACAACATCAGCAACAGCCTGACACAGAGTAACATCAGCAACAGCCTGACACAGAGTAACATCATCATCAGCAACAGCCTGACACAGAGTAACATCATCATCAGCAACAGCCTGACACAGAGTAACATCATCATCAGCAACAGCCTGACACAGAGTAACATCATCATCAGCAACAGCCTGACACAGTAACATCATCATCAGCAACAGCCTGACACAGAGTAACATCATCAGCAACAGCCTGACACAGAGTAACATCAGCCACAGCCTGACACAGAGTAACATCAGCCACAGCCTGACACAGAGTAACATCAGCCACAGCCTGACACAGAGTAACAACATCATCAGCAACAGCCTGACACAGAGTAACATCAGCAACAGCAACAGCCTGACACAGAGTAACAACAGCAACAGCCTGACAGAGAGTAACAACATCAACAGCCTGACACAGAGTAACATCAACAACAGCCTGACACAGAGTAACATCAGCAACAGCCTGACACAGAGTAACATCAGCAACAGCCTGACACAGAGTAACATCAGCAACAGCCTGACACAGAGTAACAACATCAGCAACAGCCTGACACAGAGTAACAACATCAGCAACAGCCTGACACAGAGTAACAACATCAGCAACAGCCTGACACAGAGTAACAACATCAGCCACAGCCTGACACAGAGTAACTTCATCAGCAACAGCCTGACACAGATGTTATTCTGTGTCAGGCTGTCGCTGCTGATGTTACTCTAACATCAACAGCGACAGCCTGACACAGAATAACCTCAGCAGCGACAGCCTGACACAGAATAACCTCAGCAGCGACAGCCTGACACAGAATAACCTCAGCAGCGACAGCCTGACACAGAATAACCTCAGCAGCGACAGCCTGACACAGAATAACCTCAGCAGCGACAGCCTGACACAGAATAACCTCAGCAGCGACAGCCTGACACAGAATAACCTCAGCAGCGACAGCCTGACACAGAATAGCCTCAGCAGCGACAGCCTGACACAAAATAACAGCAGCAGCAGCGACAGCTTGCCACAGAATAGCATCAGCAGCAGCAACAGCAACAGCCTAACACCGAATAGCATCAACAGCCTGACAGAGTAACATCAGCAACAGCCTGACACAGAATAGCGTCAGCAGCGACAGCCTGACACAGAATAGCGTCAGCAGAGACAGCCTGACACAGAATAGCGTCAGCAGCGACAGCCTGACACAGAATAGCGTCAGCAGCGACAGCCTGACACAGAATAGCGTCAGCAGCGACAGCCTGACACAGAATAGCGTCAGCAGCGACAGCCTGACACAGAATAGCGTCAGCAGCGACAGCCTGACACAGAATAGCGTCAGCAGCGACAGCCTGACACAGAATAGCGTCAGCAGCGACAGCCTGACACAGAATAGCGTCAGCAGCGACAGCCTGACACAGAATAGCGTCAGCAGCGACAGCCTGACACAGAATAGCGTCAGCGGCGACAGCCTGACACAGAATAGCGTCAGCAGCGACGTGTAGTTGATCCGCTGCACTTACAAGCAGCTCTCTGCTATCCCTGGCATACTTACCTGAACGCTCCCAGCAAGGAGACCCAGAGACTCTGCTGTGGTCTTCTGTATCCTCACCCAGAAAGAGCCACACACACACGTTGTTTCTAGCTAGATTTCATCTGCCCAAGTGTCCGTGTGACTCTTGGTCAGCTTAATTTAATACACAATAGCACAACGCCCAGTGGCCCACTGGCTGTACAACAGAAAACCAGTTTGCCCAGTAATTACATTTACATATCAAAAGGACAGGGGAGTGGACTAGAATGACCGACCGGCCTCCTGTACATGACTCATCCCTGAGTCATCTCCATGGTCCCCGTCAGCCATGTTTGTCTGACCATCCCCAATCACTAAACAGAAAAGATCCCGGACTCAGGCAGCTGCAACTCGTGAGTTTATTCAAAAGGGTAGCATCTCACCACCTCGGAACAGTGACGTTTCGGCCACAGACGGCCTTAATCATACAAATTGGAATGGACATGACACCACCAATTTAAACCACTCTAATCCAATCACATTGAACCCCTCATAATGAGGGGGAGTGTCCCATTGTCCAACACAATAATATACAAAACGGAATTTTTTCCTTTTCACATTTGTAATACATAAAGAAATAATAAAGATAAAAATAAAAATAGAACAATAAATCATATATAAAAAGAATTCTTACTCAACCATATAGGAGCAAGCACGGTATCGATGTGACCTAATGAAGAAATCTATGGGGACAACAGGATATAAATTATTATATTCAATAATACTCCAGGAGTGTATCTAACTGCACCCCATCAACAAGAAACTAATAACAAAGATGCAAGTCAAATTCCCTATTAAGGCCCTTCGGCCACAAAGTGTCCAATACATGTATCCAGCGTTTCTCTTTTTGTTTTAATAATCTGATCCTGTCCCCTCCCCGACGTAGGGCTGGGACATGATCAATGATCTGAAATCTTAATTGTGCTATATTATGTGTACAAGCAAGGAAATGTTCAGGAACCGGTAAATCCCTACGACCCGTCCTAATAGTTGATTTATGTTTCGTGAAACGTTCTTTCATTTTCATTGTGGTTTCACCCACATACAATAAGCCGCAGGGGCATTTGAGTACATAAATTACATAGGAAGAATCGCATGTGTAATATTCCCGTATCCCAATCTGTCACCCGTATGTGGATGTACTACAAATTCCCCCTTTATGACCGCACTGCAAGAAGAACAACTAAGGCACGGGAAAGTGCCCTTTCTTTGGGGGCCGAGGAATCTTTGTTGTTTCTCCCTAATTGGGCCTATGTCTGCTTTGATCAGATGGTCCTTCAGGTTCCTGTTCCGTTTATACGCAAAGATCGGGGGGCTCTGAAAAAATGGAACCTCTCCATAGGCTTTACGCAATATACCCCAATGCTTTCTAATGATATTATTCACCTGTCCACTTATCTGACTAAATTTACTGATGAACGGAATACGTGTGTTTTGGCGATGTTTGGGTGTCCTTTCTGATATCATGATCTGTCTGTCTAGCGATTCTACTTTCTGTAGTTCTTGTCGAAGAAGAGATCTAGGGTAACCCCGTTCCCTAAATTTAAACACCATGTCCTGTAATCTACCCCTACGAACCTCAGGATCCGATACATTCCTAATGACCCTCATTAATTGGCTACGTGGTAGAGATCTCAATGTGTTACCTGGATGAAAACTTTGAAAGTGTAATAGGCTATTCCTATCTGTGGGTTTGGTAAATAAGTCACTAGATAAATGTGTCCCCTCTACTTTAAGTGTAAGGTCTAAAAAGTCAATCGACTCTCGACTAAATTTCATAGTGAACTTAATGCTCTCATTAACCATATTAATCTCTTTAAAGAAAGTCTCCAAATCCTCCAGACTACCCGTCCATATCCCAAACACATCATCTATATAGCGCCACCACACGTGGGCAAACTGGATAAATAACTGATGGTTGTAGACAAAATGTTTTTCGAAGGCATCCATGTAAATATTCGCATAGGCTGGTGCCATATTGGATCCCATAGTGGTCCCCCTACATTGTCTATACACAGTATCCCCAAAGAGGAAGAGATTGTTATGTAAAACAAATTGTACGAGTTTCAACAAAAAAGCTATCTGGTCCTCTGAGAAGACGTTTTCCTCTAATATTTCCTGTATCGCTCTCAATCCTTCCCCATTGGGGATAGATGTGTACAAGCTAGTCACGTCCCAAGTGAACAAAATCACTGGTCCATCCAACGACAAACCTGGCAATCGATTCAAGACATCCTTGCTGTCCCATATAAATGATCTTGTATTGATAACTAGAGGCTGGAGAATCCTATCAAGGAAGACCGAAATAGGCTGCAGCGCGGAATCCGTGCTCGCCACTATCGGTCTCCCTGGAGGATTCACCAGGCTCTTATGTACCTTAGGTAACACATAAAAAACAGGTAATATCGCATGTTCTTTTTTAAGATATTTCTGAAGATCCACATCTATGATATTAGCATCAAAAGCTTCCTTCAGCAAATCCTCAATATTTCTATCTCTTCTAAAAACCGTGTCGAAATCACTGACCACATAAGTATCCTTATCCTGCAATTGTCTCTCTACTTCTTTCATATAATCACTTTTATTCATAATTACAATTGCACCGCCTTTATCAGCTGACTTCAAAATAATGGCTTTATTTTCATGTAGGCCCTGCAATGCTCTACGTTCCTTATATGACATGTTATTAGAAGAGAATGGCCTTGGAGAGGTCTGGAGGGACATATCAATACAAGATCATTTATATGGGACAGCAAGGATGTCTTGAATCGATTGCCAGGTTTGTCGTTGGATGGACCAGTTATTTTGTTCACTTGGGACGTGACTAGCTTGTACACATCTATCCCCAATGGGGAAGGATTGAGAGCGATACAGGAAATATTAGAGGAAAACGTCTTCTCAGAGGACCAGATAGCTTTTTTGTTGAAACTCGTACAATTTGTTTTACATAACAATCTCTTCCTCTTTGGGGATACTGTGTATAGACAATGTAGGGGGACCACTATGGGATCCAATATGGCACCAGCCTATGCGAATATTTACATGGATGCCTTCGAAAAACATTTTGTCTACAACCATCAGTTATTTATCCAGTTTGCCCACGTGTGGTGGCGCTATATAGATGATGTGTTTGGGATATGGACGGGTAGTCTGGAGGATTTGGAGACTTTCTTTAAAGAGATTAATATGGTTAATGAGAGCATTAAGTTCACTATGAAATTTAGTCGAGAGTCGATTGACTTTTTAGACCTTACACTTAAAGTAGAGGGGACACATTTATCTAGTGACTTATTTACCAAACCCACAGATAGGAATAGCCTATTACACTTTCAAAGTTTTCATCCAGGTAACACATTGAGATCTCTACCACGTAGCCAATTAATGAGGGTCATTAGGAATGTATCGGATCCTGAGGTTCGTAGGGGTAGATTACAGGACATGGTGTTTAAATTTAGGGAACGGGGTTACCCTAGATCTCTTCTTCGACAAGAACTACAGAAAGTAGAATCGCTAGACAGGCAGATTATGATATCAGAAAGGACACCCAAACATCGCCAAAACACACGTATTCCGTTCATCAGTAAATTTAGTCAGATAAGTGGACAGGTGAATAATATCATTAGAAAGCATTGGGGTATATTGCGTAAAGCCTATGGAGAGGTTCCATTTTTTCAGAGCCCCCCGATCTTTGCGTATAAACGGAACAGGAACCTGAAGGACCATCTGATCAAAGCAGACATAGGCCCAATTAGGGAGAAACAACAAAGATTCCTCGGCCCCCAAAGAAAGGGCACTTTCCCGTGCCTTAGTTGTTCTTCTTGCAGTGCGGTCATAAAGGGGGAATTTGTAGTACATCCACATACGGGTGACAAGATTGGGATACGGGAATATTACACATGCGATTCTTCCTATGTAATTTATGTACTCAAATGCCCCTGCGGCTTATTGTATGTGGGTGAAACCACAATGAAAATGAAAGAACGTTTCACGAAACATAAATCAACTATTAGGACGGGTCGTAGGGATTTACCGGTTCCTGAACATTTCCTTGCTTGTACACATAATATAGCACAATTAAGATTTCAGATCATTGATCATGTCCCAGCCCTACGTCGGGGAGGGGACAGGATCAGATTATTAAAACAAAAAGAGAAACGCTGGATACATGTATTGGACACTTTGTGGCCGAAGGGCCTTAATAGGGAATTTGACTTGCATCTTTGTTATTAGTTTCTTGTTGATGGGGTGCAGTTAGATACACTCCCGAGTATTATTGAATATAATAATTTATATCCTGTTGTCCCCATAGATTTCTTCATTAGGTCACATCGATACCGTGCTTGCTCCTATATGGTTGAGTAAGAATTCTTTTTATATATGATTTATTGTTCTATTTTTATTTTTATCTTTATTATTTCTTTATGTATTACAAATGTGAAAAGGAAAAAATTCCGTTTTGTATATTATTGTGTTGGACAATGGACACTCCCCCTCATTATGAGGGGTTCAATGTGATTGGATTAGAGTGGTTTAAATTGGTGGTGTCATGTCCATTCCAATTTGTATGATTAAGGCCGTCTGTGGCCGAAACGTCACTGTTCCGAGGTGGTGAGATGCTACCCTTTTGAATAAACTCACGAGTTGCAGCTGCCTGAGTCCGGGATCTTTTCTGTTTGGTGCTGTTTGTGAGGGGAGTTTCGGCGCCCCCATTCCTGGAGGCTCGGCGCCTGGCTTGTGGGCTCCCAGCGGTGGTGATCGCGGCACTTTTGGATGACCTCATCCCCAATCACTGTCAGTATGGACCCCACTCAGATACTGCTCAGTCTACTCATTCTTATGGATTTGCGACATATATCTGCAGAGACATTGCAGTTATTTGTCAATACACGGTACGAGTGTAGAGACAAGGCTTAAATGTCTTAAAAGCAGGTATGTATCCATAAAGGGATAGCGTAGCCGCAACAGAGATATAATACGTATCTCTCGTTATGCAGACTTCACTTCTCCAATGTGCATAGACATTGGGAGGTAAAGAGCCCAGCGCATTGCACTTAGTACTCACAAACCGCCCAACGCCTACACACACTGAGAACACGTCTCTAAACCCAAGAGAAGGTTTTCATACTGACGGTTTTGCCGCTGGTTCTGATTAACCCAAAATACACTCTGCTAGAGCGATTCTCAGTTTAATCCAAACACAGGGAGACAGATGACAATTTATAAAAACACACACCTCCTAGAATATAATGTCCACATAATAAAATTTCCACAACAAGCCTGACACAGAATAACATCAGCAGCGACAGCCTGACACAGAATAGCATCAGCAGCGACCAGCCTGACACAGAGTAACAACATCATCAGCCAGACACAGAATAGCATCAACAGCGACAGCCTGACACAGAATAGCATCAACAGCGACAGCCTAACATCAGCAGCGACAGCCTGACACAGAATAACATCAGCAGCGACAGCCTGACACAGAATAACATCAGCAGCGACAGCCTGACACAGAATAACATTAGCAGCGACAGCCTGACACAGAATAACATCAGCAGCGACAGCCTGACACAGAATAACATCAGCAGCGACAGCCTGACACAGAATAGCATCAGCAGCGACAGCCTGACACAGAATAGCATCAACAGCGACAGCCTGACACAGAATAACATCAGCAGCCACAGCCTGACACAGAATAGCATCAACAGTCTGACAGAGTACCATCAGCAACAGCCTGACAGAGTACCATCAGCAACAGCCTGACAGAGTACCATCAGCAACAGCCTGACAGAGTACCATCAGCAACAGCCTGACAGAGTACCATCAGCAACAGCCTGACAGAGTACCATCAGCAACAGCCTGACACAGAGTAACATCAGCAACAGCCTGACACAGAGTAACATCAGCAACAGCCTGACACAGAGTAACATCAGCAACAGCCTGACACAGAGTAACATCAGCAACAGCCTGACACAGAGTAACATCAGCAACAGCCTGACACAGAGTAACATCAGCCTGACACAGAGTAACATCAGCAACAGCCTGACACAGAGTAGCATCAGCAGCGACAGCCTGACACAGAATAGCATCAGCAGCGACAGCCTGACACAGAATAGCATCAGCAGCGACAGCCTGACAAAGAATAGCATCAGCAGCGACAGCCTGACACAGAATAGCATCAGCAGCGACAGCCTGACACAGAATAGCATCAGCAGCGAGAGCCTAACATCAGCAGCGACAGCAGGACACAGAATAGCATCAGCAGCGACAGCCTGACGCAGAATAACATCAACAACAGCCTGACGCAGAATAACATCAACAACAGCCTGACGCAGAATAACATCAACAACAGCCTGACGCAGAATAACATCAACAACAGCCTGACGCAGAATAACATCAACAACAGCCTGACGCAGAATAACAACATCAGCAACAGCCCGACACAGAATAACATCAGCAACAACAGTAACATCAGCAGCAACAGCCTGACACAAGGATAATCTAATCCGCAGCAACAATAACAACATCAGTAGCAATAAGAACATCAGTATCAAGAGTAATAGCAATAATGGCCACAACAATAATAGCGTCAGCAACAAGAACATTTAGTAACAATAATACCAGCATCAACAAGAACATAACCAACAGTAACACCAGCAACAACAGTCTCAATAACACAGGCAACAACAGCAACAGTAACACCAGCAATAAGTCCAGTGGTAATATTCCACAATAACACAAGCAACAATAACAGCAGCAGCAGCTGCAGTAACAATACCATCAGCAACAACAGTAATAAAAACAATAACAGTAACAATAACCACAGCAAGAACAATAATAACATCAGTAAGAAAACATTAACAATAAAGTAACAACAAGAACATAAGCAAAAACAGCAACAATATCAGCAACATCAGTAACACCAGCAACAAGAAAAATATCAGCAAGAAAACCAGTGACAATAACATCAGCAACTGCCACAACATCACAACAAGAACATTAGCAACAACCACAGCAGCAGCCAGCAACAACGAGAACTTGAGCAACAACGATAACCGTAACAGACACAATAACTCCATCAACAGTCCCAATAACATCAGCAACAATAAAACAAGTAGCAAGAATACTGACAGTAACAATAACACCAGCAGTAACAGCCACAGTAACAACAGCAAGTACAGTAACCATAGCATTAGCAGCAACAGTTACAATACCATCAGAAACAACAGTAAGAAAACGACAGTAACAATAACAGCAGTAACAGCCACAATAACAGCAAGAACAGTAACAATAGCAGCAACAGTCACAATACCATCAGAAACAACAGTAAGAAAACAACAGTAACAATAACCGCAACAAAATAATAAAACATTAAAAACAAGAACAGTAACAATGTCAGCAACAGCAGTCACAATAACATCAACAGTAGCAATAACATCAGCAACAATAACATCAGTAATAACACCAGCACCAGCAATAAAATCAGCAGCAACGGTAACAAAAGCAGCAACAGTAAGAATAACATCAGCACCAACAATAATACCAGCAACAACAGAAACAAGAATATCAGCAACAACAATAAGAATAATGCCAGCAGTAAGATTCACATTAACCTCAGTAACAGCAGCAACAACACCAGTAGTAACAGTCACTACAAAAGTGATATGTCCAGCAGCAACAGTAGCAACAACAGCCACAATAACATCAGCAATAACAAGAACACCTGCAGGAAAAGCCATAATAACACATACAATAACAATACAGTACAATAACATCAACAGCAACAATAACACCCGCAGTAAACACCACAATAATATCAGCAACAGTCATAATGACATCAGCAACAGTCCCAATAACATCAGTAACAACAATAACACCAGTAACCACAATACCTGTCACAGTAACACCAGCAACAGTCAGAAAACCTCAACAATGTGCAACAATACCAGCAATAAACTTATTGGCTTTGATGTCTGTTATTAATAACATACTGCAACAACCATAGTAATATCAAAAACAGTCACACACAGTAATAACAATAACAGTAACATCAATAACTGTAACATTGACACCAGCAACAACAGTAACAATAACAACAGCAAAAATAACACCATCCGCAACATCAGTAACAATAGTAACATAACAACACTAACACTATCTGCAACAACACATACTCGCCACCCAGGACATACTTTAAAACGAGAGAAATCTCAATGTATCCTTCCTGGTAAAAATCCTTTTAAAAAAACAAAAAAACTCTAACAAAAATACCACCAACAGTAACACGCATCAATACCAGTGAGTACAATAACATCAGCAATGTTAACAAACATCAACTGTAACACGAGCAACAGCAGAAACGCACAGTAATGACAGTAACAATAACATGAGCAAGAGCAGTACCACCGCTATAACAGTAACAACGGGAGATGTAGTTCCAACACATCTAGGGGCTACATTACAGTCAACGCGGTAAAACGGGGACGCAAAGGAGAAAAACCTGCGCCTACAGGTTTCTCCTTTGCGCGCCCGTTTTACCACGATATTACAATGCAGGCGCTTAAAAAGCTGCCTGCATTGTTAGCGGGTGCTACGCCCCAGGATGCACGCGGTAGCGCTAAGCGCCGCCGCGAGCGTCCACTCGATGGAGACCATAGGACTCCATTGAGTTTCTCCTCTGCCGGTCTCATGACCTGCCGGATCTCGCCTCGTGAGATCCGGCAGGTTGGCGCAGTGATCCGCAGGGAGAGGCTGGGGGACTTTCCCCCCCCCAGTCTCTCCCTTCTCCCGCCGGACGGAGGAGGCGGACGGAGCCGCGGTCCTCGCTGCGGGATAGTAGGTGAGTATCTGAATATTTTTGGGGGGTTACTGCTGGTGCTGATGCGTTCTGCAGAAGCAGAATCCGTTAGCACCAAGTCCAGGCTGCCGTTAACATTTTGTTAACCGCAGCCGGACGTTAATCAGCGCTGGGACTTTGTAATCCTAACGCTGATTAACACTTTGAAACCCCTTTTGTTAAGTATAGGGAGGGCAAAGTACAGTAACCTTGCGCTAACGGGTTTGTTAACCCTTTAACATTTGGATTGTAATATGCGGTGGCTACCAGGGCTAACGTTAACACCAACAATGTAATGTAGCCCCTAGAGGGCAAAGGTTGCTGACCCCCCCCGATATAAACTGTACATGCTAGCGATTTTAGCTGACACATTGTATGAAAAAAAGGAATAATTCTCAATCATAGATTGGCTATCACTCACATCCGCTGTCATACTAACAGGGGGGCTCTCCCGCTTAATCCCAGCAGGCTACTGACATTCAGACTAATGAGTCAGACGTCACCATCAACGTCACCGCAGAGAGCCAATCAGAAAGCTGAGCTTAAAAGAAAGCATGAAAAAGAATAAGATTATAGCTAGGGTGGCACCGATACCACTTTTTTAAGGCTAGGGTCAGACGAACGCAGTGCGAACGCGCGTGCAGCCGCACTTTATCATGGCCATAGTAGCAGCAAATGACGGCCAATGACAGGCAATATACGAAGTGCGTCCACGCAACGCAAGTGGCAAACAAACGCATTTTTTCAGAACGTCAAACCTCTAGTACTGATGTACAGAGTGCGCTGCGTCCGCTAGCGGCGTGTGTGCGTGATTAGGAGACGTCAGACGCTGCTCATGTCCGGCCAACATAACGTCCAGACGCAAAAAGTGTTTTATTGATGATCCATACAAAATCACGGCCGAAATTGCGCATCATGTGACCGCTATCGCGTATTCTGTGAAAAAATACGTCCATTCGTTCGAACTGACTTTTTCACGGATGACGCGAAAAATGCGTTCGTCTGACCTTAGCCTTAGACCGAGTAAAAGTACCGATATACTTTTTTTCAGGTACTCACCGATACCGAGTACCGATACTTTTATTTAACCTCCCTGGCGGTGTTCGAGTGTGTTTCGGGGTTAAGGCCCCGTTCACATTGTGTGATTTGAAAATCGCGCGACATAGTGCAATAATGTCGCGGTTTTGTGCGATTTTTGCAAAGCACCACCAATACAAATCGCAAAATCGCAGATAGCAAATCGCAAAAAAAGGGTCATGTACGCGCAACATCACGCGGCAAGATGTGAACAGCTCTATTGAAATGCATTGGAGAAGCTACACAGCGCGACGTCGTGTGAACGGGGCCTCAATGTCAGGAACGTGGGGATGGTACCTGGGTGGCACCTGGATGGCAGGGGTATGAGCCCAGGATGCAGTGGTCTGCACTGATAAACAGAGGATATGGATGGTGGAGGGTGAATGGAAATAAAGACTAACCAGGTTGATTGTAGAGGATGATGGTTGTAATTTGCAGGAACCAGAAATGAGGGAATAGATAGCAACAATGGCAAAGGTGTTCACTCTTGGTGAGCATGAGCCGTAATGAACCAGCAATTTGTGAGTGCGGGACAAAGCCCCTTTATTTCGTGAGTCACGTGTGTTTGGTGCATTAACTCATACAATGCTGGATGCTGGTTGCTGGCTGCAGGGCAGGAACAGGATGAAAGTGAACCACCAGGGGGGTTTCAGGATGGCTACAGCCAGGGATCCTGACACTCAATTTCACCGCTGAGAGCAGTAACCCCCGAGACACACTCGGGTTGTATACATTACCTCTCCGTGCGCTCCCTCGCTGATCTCTGCAGCCTCCTCAGGCGATCGCAGCGTTTTACTTCCTGGATTCCTTCTCGCGAGGAGGGAACCAGAGGCGCGTTCAATACCTCAGCCGCTGCAAGTGCTAAGTTAGCAACTTGCCATTGAACGCCGTTCTGCCACTCAGCGCTCAGCACTGCTAACTTAGCACTTGCAGCGACCCGAGGAGATGCTTCCAGTAGCTGAGTGTGACGTAGTAAAGATGGCCACCGCCATGAAGCAAGTAACAATTCCGTACAGCAAGATGGCCGCCGCCATGAAGCAAGTAACAATTCCGTACAGCAAGATGGCCGCCGCCACGAAGCAAGTAACAATTCCGTACAGCAAGATGGCCGCCGCCATGAAGCAAGTAACAATTCCGTACAGCAATGTTAATTTTGAGGTTTTTGTTCACCAAAGCACAAAATATTTATTTATTATTTACCCCTGCACATAGACATATTACAGCTCAATTTATATTTTGTTTCAGAAGTAAACATTACGTTTATTCCATAAAAACTATCATTTGTGGTGTGTGCGTACAAAACGGAATTGTGCTGACTGCTTTCCTTTATCATATTTTGTCCGAGTGATACGAAAAACAATCTGAATATTTCATTACAAAATCGTCGGCCATTTTGGATTCAAAATTCCCATCCAAAGCGTTCAATGACACTGCTGCAGCAAACTGAATTGCTGCGCTGCAGCAATTCAGCAGCTGCTGAGGTATGGAACGGGGCTCAGGAAGTAATGAGGTCGCCGGAGGAGGCAGCTGGAGACATCGAGGGAGGCAATGTATCCAGCGGCATCCCGAGTGTTGCTCCGAGTTACCGCTTCCAACATATGAATTTAACCCCGAGCCACACTCGGGATGCCGCTGGGGGGGGGGGGAATAATTAGACAGTTTTTAGCACAAAATTTGCTGAAGAAACAGACCGCCAGGGAGGTTAAAGTCATGTGATCAGTTTCCAAATAAATAATTTAGGATTTTGTTGAAAGCCTGTCCAGTTTAGGTTAACAATGAAATGTGTAGCCAGACGCCCCATTTACCCACTGCACAGCCTGCACACCCCCAGATACTATCAGGGTAATTCAAAGAAAGCTGGAGAAAGGTAACCGAACGCTGAAAATCAGCATTCGGTTACCTTTCTTGGCCATTCGGCTATCCAGAGAGCAGGCGGTTCGCCAAATCCTGGCGAATTGCCTGCACATACGGTGCCTGTTCGGTGCCTGTTCGAGGGCAGTGAAATCCCCATAGAGAAGCACTGCTTCGGCTATTCAGAGAACACAAACCAGCAGTGAAAGGTTCCCCTAATGCCCAGCCATTCGGTGGTTTCATGCGGCAGATTTATTCAGGCGAATCCCATAGGCTTCAATGTTAAAAATATTCCCGTTTTAATTCAATATCTAATAAACGGTACATTATAATATTCTGCAGTAAAAAGCCTCTTTATTTATAGATTATTTAGGATATTTTAAGCATTTTTCTGGATTTCCTTTTTTATTTTCAAAAAAGTCCGATAATTAATAATATATATATATTATTTGTTTACTACTTTTTTCTGTAACAGCCCTTTTTATTATCATTCATTGGACCTCATATGTAAATTTCAGACATTTTCACTTAGTAGTTTCTTTGCAAACAGGGTTTCACTTTTCAAACATTCAAGTAGTGATGAGCCGAACACCCCCGAGTTCGGTTCGCATTCGAACTCGAACTTTCCAAATGTTCGAACTCGAACACGAACTCAATACAAGCCAATGGGACTGAAAATTCGATTTTTAGAGTGCCCTCCAAGAGGGCATATATGCTAGATATTTGCCATAGAAGGTGTATGGGGGTCCGGGTAGTGCCCTGGGGGACAGGAAACAAGGACAAAAAGTTTTTAAAAAAAGTTTTTAAAAGGGACAGTGAGTTTTCCATGAAATAAGGGTTAAAAAGAAAAACGAAAAATTCCTTCAAATATCGTGCCTAGGAGGTTCCCATAACCTGCCCGTGAAGTGGGGGATTTCTAGGATATATAGAAACCTTCAAAAACAATATCCGGGTAGTGCCCTGGGGGACAGGAAACAAGGACGAAAGGTTTAAAAAAAAAAAAAAATTTAACCCCTTCACTGCTGACGACGTGTGGGACAAGTCCTCAGTTACTCCCGCTGTATGCTGAGGAGGACGTGTCACGTCATCAGCTTTGCGGGACCCCCGGCGGATATACTCACCTCTCTGTCCGGGGTCCCGCAGCGTTCTGATTTCAGCGTCCTCAGACGCCGTGAGATGCTGTGTATAGAGATGCTGTGAGGTTGCGTATAGAGATGCTGATGGGATTCGTGTATAGAGATGCTGAATCTGATGGGGTTGTGTATAGAGATGCTGATGGGGTTGTGTATAGAGATGCTGTGAGGCTGTGTATAGAGATGCTGTGTATGGAGATGCTGTGAGGTTGTGTATAGAGATGCTGATGGGGCTGTGTATAGAGATGCCTTGCGGTGCCGAAGTGTGGCCTAGCTCCGGTGGGGGCCGCCATCTTGGATGGCGGCTCCACCCCCGGGTCCCCCCTCACTGCCTGACATCCTCACGCATAGCGTGATGATGTCAGATAGCTGGGGAACCCCCTAGCTGCCCGGAATCCCCTGGTGGAGATAGGGGGTTCATTTGAACCCCGATATCTCCAGGCAGCTAGGGGGTCATGGAGGGTGTCAATCAAAAGGCCTGAGCATGGCCTTTCGAATGATACCTTACATGACAAGGTATAAAGTAAAAAAAAAAAAAAATTATTTTTTTTGTGTTATGTTTAGTAATGCAGCAATATTGTTCACATTTCAATTATAATGTGAACAATGATGCTGCACTAATGATTTTTTTCTATTGGGTGCGTTTGCTATAAATCACGTAATTCCCCCCAAAAATGTAACAAGTCCCTATTTCTAATTTTTGTACAAGCGCACCCCATAGAAAACATAATCGCAAACGCTCATGTGCTAAAATGTGAAAAGAAAACACTTTACACACTGCATGTGATTAAAAATTCAATTTTTATTGCATGTTTTGCCATAATATACAGGCAGGACATAACGTATACATATAAAAATGATATATTATGAATCTGCGGAGCCTGCCGGAAAGAACGATATCTAATATGTCTGGGCCATATAATAAAATGTGGCTTCAAATCGCGTTTAAACATGATGAGCGAAAGCAGTAAAAATGAGCTCAGCACACAGCAGTGAAATGCAGCATATTAGAGGAAGATTTAGGAGAGAAATTAACACTTCTCAGAAGCAGACACCACACCCTCAGTATAGTCTACATACATACAATGTATCAAATTTATTAGACCAAACTAATTAGACCTGTTGTTTACCGTTTGAGAACACAGGTCATTTAGAGGTGAGAATCTTTGCACGTACACATTAGTTTTTAATTCAATATCTAATAAACCGTTGCTTATAACATTCTGCAGTAAAGAGTCTCTTTTATTTCTTTTTTTTTTTTAGTATTTTTTAAAGCATTTTTTATACTTTTTTAAAAAAAAAATTTGCGAACTCGAACCGAACACGCTAAAAAGTTCGAAGTTCGCGAACTTGTGAACGGCCGAAGTTCGAATCGAACTCCGAACTGATCGAACCGAACAGCTCATCCCTACATTCAAGCAAACTGTTTTTTTTAATTTATTCACTCCATTCGTCTGCGGTGTCGGCTTTTTCCAGAGGCTGCGCTGCGTGTGATCGGCTCCTGCTCGTGTTTTTCCGGTGTCTTCGGCGGGTTAATCCAGATGTTTTTGAGGGTTTCGGTGTGCATTCGCCGGGTTTTTGCAGTGACTTTTCGTTGTGTTTGCGGCAGCTTTTCCCTGCGCTTCGACGGCCCTGTGGTGTTTGCTGAATACACCGCAGGGTTGCCGAAATGGGATTGCCGAATCGGCCCGAATTGAAGAGAACGAAAAGTCACCGACCCTGCAGTGACTTTTCGATTCTCTTTGAATAACCCTGTAAGTATATACCCAGGCACCATGTATATACCCAGACCTCATATATACCCTCTCAGATACATGTATACTTACAGACCTTACATATATGTATACCCACTCAGATACATGTATACTTACAGACCTTACTTGAACATACTAGGACATACTTGAAAACGAGAGAAATATCAATGTATCCTTCCTGGTAAAATACTTCATAAATAAAAAAATAAATAAATATGTATACTCATTAAAATACATGTATACCTACAGATCTCAGACCAGATATACCCACTCAGATACATGTATACCTACAAACAGTGGTGTATTTTGGCCTAGGCCGACTAGGCCCAGGCCTAGGGCGTCACTTTGCAGGGGGCGGCGGCCCGCACTGGGTGGCCCCACCCCTAATACTTTTGCAAAGTATTTTACCAGGAAGGATACATTGAGATTTCACTAATTTTCAAGCATGTCCTGGGTAGGCAAGGCCTAGGCTTTCACTTTCCAGGGGGCAGCAAAAAACCTCCCCACTAAATGGGTTACTCACAGAGCATCGAAATGACGCCAACTTTTTGCTGTTCTGTAGTTCCCTGCACTTAGGAGAATAAAATTTCCCCACCCTGCAGTGAATTCACCATTCACCGCAGGGTCCCCAAAGTGCATGGAGGCGGCCGCTGAATGCTGCCACCACAAACCCGTGGCCTGCTGTTTTCAAAAGAACTACTGAACGAAAATGTCTGGAATTTACATATAAGATCCTATGATTGATAATAAAAAGTTCTGTTACAGAAAAAGAAGAACCGCTATTAAAAAAAAAGGGGGGGAAATTTTGCCCAAAAAAATCTGAAAAATTACTAAAAGGTACTAAAAAAATCAATAAAGACTTTTTACTGCAGATTAACCACTTCGCTGCTACGGACGCGCTGAGCGCGTCCAGGAAGTTCCCGCTGCTGTGCGGAGGACGCGCTCAGCGCGTCCGATGCTCCGGCAGCGAAGCGGCGGTGTGAATGAGATCCCCGGCGGCAAACAGTGAGGGACCGACATCCGGGATGTCGGCCCTCACTGTGGGATCATGGGAGTCGCGGTGACGTCATCACGCCTGGCGTGATGACGTCACCTTCAACAGCCGCATAGACAGCCCTTAGGAGGAGGGGGGAGAGGTCCTTAGGACCTCTCTATCTCCTCATCCGTAAGGGCTGCAGTAATAAATGAGGCACCGATGGAAAGCCCAGAGCCTGAGCTTTCCAACGGTGTGCCTCATTATAATGTAAAACGTAAAAAAAATGTAAAAAAAAAAACATAAAGTAAAAACAAACTACACACAGGGTCTCTAAGGGCAGTAAAAAAAATCAAAAACTGCCCAGATGCCCCCAAACCCCACATTTAATAAAAATACAATCCCCTTTTTATTATTTTATTTCACTTTTTATTGTTACAGCTATGTGATCACTGTAGTAACAATGATCACTTAGCTGTCACAATTATCACTGCCACCTCCAACATGGCCGCTGAGGATAGAAATATAACCCTAAAATGACCCCGTAACCTAGCGATTGACCCTCCAGCCAATCACGGGGAATGAATTTTTCAAATCTTGATAATTTTTTCATTTCTATCCTCAGTCTGCATGTGGATTGAGAGGTGTTAGTGTCGCAGAGGCTGTCTCCATAAAATAGGTGATAAATTCCTAATACACACATTATATATATATATATATATATATACACACACACACACATATATATACATATATACGCACACAACACATATATATACACATATTTACGCACGCACACGCGCGCACGCGCGCACACACGCGTACACGCACACACGCGCACGCACACACGCGTACACGCACACACGCGCACGCACACACGCGTACACGCACACACGGCGCACGCACACACGCGCACGCACACACGCGCACACACGCGCACACACGCGCACGCACACGCACGCACGCTTATATATATATATATAGAATATATTATATACGCACACACACGTGCATATATATATATACACACATATATATATATATAGATACTATCAAACGGCGTAATTTTCTTTTGAAAATACATTTTCAGAAAGCAAATTATGGCTAAAAGGTTTCTAAGCGCTGAGGAAGCAGCTGACGTCCTTATGATGTCAGACTCTGATCTCAGCGCTGATGAATCTTTTGAAGATTCAGGCAGTGACTTTGTCCCTGGAGCATCATCAGATAGTGATGGTTCCAGTGACGAAGAACTACATGATGAGCCACGGCGTGGCCGCATGGAGTTACCAGGGTGCTCCCGTGGTAATGCAGGGACCGCACGGTCTGTAGTTGCACTACCTGATCCTGCACCGGCCCAAAGGCCTATTGCAGGGGTATCTGCAACACAGGCTGTGGCGATGCCTGAACCAGGATCTGACTGGACCTCCCCTAATATGGTCCAGCCAGTATTGCCACAATTTTCTGGCAATCCTGGTATACTAGTGGACACCACTAATTTTGAACCGATCAACTTTTTTCAGCTATTTATAGATGATGGGTTCTTGGAATTTATTGTTCAGCAGAGCAATCTGTATGCCGAACAATATTTTCAAGGTCTAGGGGCAGAATTGTTGCCAAGTGCGAGGGCGCGTAAATGGACCCCAACCAGTTTGCCAGAGATGAGGAAGTTCTGGGGCCTCACTCTGCAGATGGGGATTGTGCAAAAACCCAGCATAGCCTCATACTGGTCAAAAAAGAGTACCCAAACCACCCCTATCTCCCTGCTACTATGAGCAGGGACAGATATTTATTGCTCCTGCGGTATTTGCATTATAATGATAATGCAAATGCTTTGCCCCGTGACCACCCAGATCACGACCGACTGTACAAGTTGCGGCCACTTCTTGACCATCTGATGGCAAGATTTGAAGAGTTATACACTCCAGGCCAAAACTTGTCAGTCGACGAGTCCTTGCTGCTTTATAAGGGACGTCTTGTTTTCAAGCAGTACCTCCCTTCGAAGCGAGCTCGGTATGGGATAAAACTTTATAAGCTGTGCGAAAGCTCCAGTGGATACATGTATCGCTTTCGTGTGTACACTGGAAAGGACTCGCAGCTGGCCCCCCCTGACTGCCCCCCCGCCCTCTCCACCACTGAAAAAATAGTGTGGGACCTCGCTTATCCACTATTCGGTAAAGGTTACTGTATTTATACAGATAACTTTTACACGGGTGTGCCGTTGTACAAATTTTTGTACAGCAATGGTACTGGAGCCTGTGGCACCATCCGTTCGAATAGGAAAGGCTTTCCAACAAAACAGTTTGGGAAGCAAAAGAGAGGAGAAACATCTGCCTTGCGCTGCGGTGAACTGCTGGCTGTGAAATACACAGACAAAAAGGATGTGCATTTACTTACAACGATACATAACGAATGCACATCTGCAGTTCACGTCAGATGGAGAGATTCCCCTATCATGAAACCCCTATGTGTACAGGATTATAATCGGTACATGGGAGGAGTGGACAAGTCTGACCAGATGCTTGTACCATATCTCGCTTCTCGCAGGCATATGTATGGTACAAAAAGCTGGCAGTCCATCTGATACAGATGTCAATGCTTAACGCATTCATCTTGTATCAGGCCACTCATGCCCGACGGATAACATTCCTAAAATTTCAGGAATCTGTTATCGAGTCCCTTCTCTGTCCAGAAGAGAATGCTCCCATTGTTGAAGAGGTGGAGGATGTAATTAGGTTGCGTGACCGCCACTTTCCTGGCTACATTCCTCCAACTGAAAAAAGAGTGACCCCATGTAAAAGGTGTCGGGTTTGCGCGCGCCAAGGGCGGCGTAAGGAAAGCCGCCTTCACTGCCCTGACTGCCCCTCCAAACCAGGTCTTTGTGTGCCCGATTGTTTCAAGATTTATCATACAGTGACACATTACTAGTGGCATACCGGGACCGAATTGTTTCTCGGCTGAGAACAAACAGATTTCAGGTTGAGGTATGCCACTGATTTTGTGCTTCTTGATAAATCTGGCTATAGCACCGTTAAGATCTTTGCAGATCTTGATGACATTCTGATGGACACAGTGCAGTGTAATCTGGACAGAGCTTGCCCGGATCATGCTGGCATTTATTCCTGGATAGTGCTATTCCTCTAAATTTTCCCAAATAAAAAAACAAACCAAAACCATCCCCATTATTTTATAGCAGTGTTAATAAAAAAACTACCCACCACGTTTCACTACCCACTCCGGTTCAATACCCACCACGTTTCACTACCCACCTACAGTTCACTACCCACCCCCAGTTATAATGTAATTCACCCCACATACAATAAAATAGGTTGCCCCATCCCCAACAATCTGATGTCCTCCGTACGTCAGATGTAGAAAGAAGCCTCTGAAGACAGATTGAACTGCGGTGTTAATGGTGTGTCTTCAACTTCTTTGTCTCTGCCCTTTTCTTTGCCCCTTCCCTTCACCCACTTCCCTTACCTATCTTCTTTCATGAATGGTGTGTGATTCAGTGAGTGAAACAGATGTGAATGGGGGGGTGTTTCTATTCCACCCCCTCTAATCCTCATTATCTTTCTCTTTTCCCCTTCCGTGTTTCTGCACTTTTCCCTTCTTTGCCCCCTTAACGTCACTCGCTCCACTTTTACTAGCTTCTTGCATGAAAGGTGTGTGATTCGGTGAGTGAAACAGATGTGAAAGATGTGTGAATGGTCAGTAACCTGGTTGGGGCCTTGACGTGGCGTTACTGCTCACATGGATGCCCCATGTGCCAATCCAACTGATTGAGTGAATGTAAAATGTGTGGCGGGCTTGTTGTGTGTTTGTGTAGCATTTTGAGTCACTATACAATTGTTGATAGACTACATAATTGTTGATCAAAATTCATGGGGAAAATTTTGTGTTTTTTTTTTTTTTTTTTTTAAGAAGGCATACCTGCATTTAAATGTCTCTAGCCCAACAGAAAATTAAAACAGACCACATAAAGTATATATTAGGAGAAACTAGACACCCAGATGAATCAAATGAGGGGTTAAATAAAATTCTATCATAAAAATAGAGGGCGCAACAGCATGTGGAATTTCCATTTATTTATTTTTTTGCGCACAAATCCAAATTCCACAAGTTGTTGCGGGCTCAATATTTATGATAGAATAATAAGTAACCCCACGTTTGATTCATCTGGAAGTCTACTTTGTCCGGATATATACTTTATTTGGCATATTTTAGATCCCTGTTGAGCTAGAGCCATTTAATTGCAGGTATGCCTCCTTTCAAAAACCGGCATAAAAAGCTTCTCTAAATTTATTTTGCGCATGGCGCAAATTAGCGCCTCGTGCTCCATCTAGGGGGACCCGGACCACTAAACCTGGGTCTCATTTTTATCACAAGGGTTGGGGCTTTGCGTTGAGCTAGAGAAAGGCCTAGTTTTCAAAGATTTTATCATGTCTGAAGTGATTGAAATAATTTTTTTTTTTTTTTTTTTGCGCACAAATCCAAATTCCACAAGTTGTTGCGGGCTCAATATTTATGATAGAATAATAAGTAACCCCACGTTTGATTCATCTGGAAGTCTACTTTGTCCGGATATATACTTTATTTGGCATATTTTAGATCCCTGTTGAGCTAGAGCCATTTAATTGCAGGTATGCCTCCTTTCAAAAACCGGCATAAAAAGCTTCTCTAAATTTATTTTGCGCATGGCGCAAATTAGCGCCTCGTGCTCCATCTAGGGGGACCCGGACCACTAAACCTGGGTCTCATTTTTATCACAAGGGTTGGGGCTTTGCGTTGAGCTAGAGAAAGGCCTAGTTTTCAAAGATTTTATCATGTCTGAAGTGATTGAAATAATTTTTTTTTTTTTTTTTGCGCACAAATCCAAATTCCACAAGTTGTTGCGGGCTCAATATTTATGATAGAATAATAAGTAACCCCACGTTTGATTCATCTGGAAGTCTACTTTGTCCGGATATATACTTTATTTGGCATATTTTAGATCCCTGTTGAGCTAGAGCCATTTAATTGCAGGTATGCCTCCTTTCAAAAACCGGCATAAAAAGCTTCTCTAAATTTATTTTGCGCATGGCGCAAATTAGCACCTCCAACGCTGCCTAAACTTGATCTATGCAATCAAATTGGATCTATTATTTTATAGGAGGGATATATTTATATAGTTAAGCAAAACAAAAATATTTTACCCCAAAAATTAATATGAAATTATGCAATATAAATCTTGACCTATTATGATTTTTTTTTTACATTAAATATGATGTTTTTTGAATAAAGTTATGAATAACAAAATAAATTTAAAAATGTGTCATAAAGGTCTCTTTTTTTGCGGAATTTTGTCTAGTTTCAGAAAATATATAGCTTTTCCATTTCAATTGGTTTAGATATACTAATTTTATGTATTACATACAATGAGTCATGACATAAGAAAAAAGCAGATTTTTTTGATTTTTAGAAAACTGCATATTTTTGTACAAAAAAACCATGAAATATTCTCCATTACACCATTTTTAAAAGGCACCTAATGTATCAATATATAACCACAATAGTTCTGGTCATAAAGTGTAGATAGAAAAAAATATGCAATGTTGTTCTTCTGAATTTTAACAAAATTTTACTTTTTTTCCCCCTTTTTTTTCTTTTTTTTTTAACTCTTTACTTATACACATAATAATGATAAATTTTGAATCTGTGGAGTCTGCTGAAAAAAAGGATATATAATTTGTCTTGGTCATATAAGAAAACTTGACTTCAAATCGCATCTAAACATGATGAGCACAAAACGGTAAAAATGAGCTCAGCACACGGGCAGGAAATGCCTCAGCAGCGAAAGGGTTAAAATAATAAATGGTTTATTAGATATTGCATAAAAACGGGAATATTTTTAACATTGAAACCTATGGGGTTCGCCTGAATAAACCTGCTGATTGAAACCACCGAACATCAGGGCTTTTCACTGCCATTTCTCTGAGTCTCAGTACCACATGACTGGCTGAACCACGTGAAACGCACGCGCGCAGCTGCCCGCCCTTTCGTTAACACAGACTCTATTCTGGACTGAACACCCACCGGGAAGGGAATCAAAGCTACAGTGCACCCTCTGGCAGTGTCACCCCACTGCTGACAAGATGGCTCCACAGCATAGTTGCTGTGTGCTCATATACACTCGGTTTGCTGGGAGTTTTACTGCAGTGGATTCTGATGCACTCATACACACCGCACATTGCATTGCTGGGAGTTTTATTGCTGTGGATTCTGATACGCTGACACACACCACACATTGCATTGCTGTGAGTTTTATTGCTGTGAATTCTGATGCACTCATACACACCGCACATTGCATTGCTGGGAGTTTTATTGCTGTGGATTCTGATACGCTGACACACACCACACATTGCATTGCTGTGAGTTTTATTGCTGTGAATTCTGATGCACTCATACACACCGCACATTGCATTGCTGGGAGTTTTATTGCTGTGGATTCTGATACGCTGACACACACTACACATGGCATTGCTGTGAATTCTGATGCACTCATACACACCGCACATTGCATTGCTGGGAGTTTTATTACTGTGGATTCTGATACGCTGACACACCCCAAACATTGCATTGCTGGGAGTTTTATTGCTGTGGATTCTGTGATACACACTGCATATTACTGTGAGTTTTATTGCCCTGGAGCTCTGGGATACGCTCATGCACACTGCACATTACTATGAGTTTTATTGCTGTGCAGTTCTGTGATATGCTCATACACAGTGCACATTTCTGTGGATTTTATTGCTGTGCAGCTCTGTGATACGCTCATATGCAGTGCAAGGTTCTGTGGATTTTATTGTTCAACCAATTAGAGCGGCTGTGATCCCGTTTACTTGACATGCGTGGTTGTTCTTTGTAAAAATGCTTGAATCTAAATATTTCATAATTTTCTTTATCTCATTAGATACATTTGAAATGGTATACAAAATATACAAGTAGGCACTTGGTATCCACTTTTAATATAAAGAGAGGAAAAGGCGGAGCTCTAAGAGGAAAAGGTGGAGCTTAAAGAGGAAGGGTGGGAATTAACCAGGAAGAGGTGTGCCCTTGACAGGAAGGGGTGCCTCAAATTTAAATTGGGGGGGTGCACGAGTTTTGGGGGGGTGCACAAAACCTAAATACACCACTGCCTACAAACCTCATATATATGTATACCCACTCAGATACATATACAGTCAGGTCCAGAAATATTGGGACAACGACACAATTCTAACATCTTTGGCTCTATACACCACCACAATGGAGTTGGAATGAAACAAACACAATGTGCTTTAACTGCAGACTGTCAGCTTTAATTTGAGGGTATGTACATCCAACTCAGGTGAACGGTGTAGGACTTACAGCAGTTTGCAGATGTGCCTCCCACTTGTTAAGGGACCAAAGTAATGGGACAGAATAATAATCATAAATCAAACAGATACCGGAATTGTTATACAGCAATTGATGGTAAAGCAAGGCAGCGGCACTGAGGTTGAGTGCGCACCATGCCTTCAGGTGAGGCAGATGCACAGCAGGTCTCACCAGCACATTGACCCCAATATGAGACTGTGTGCCAGTCTGCGTCTGTTTTACAGATGGTGACGAAGTGCTCACCTCTCCCATTAAGGCTGGGGTCAGACGAACGCAGTGCGAACAAGCCTGCAGCCGCACTTTATCACGGCTGTAGTAGCAGCAAATGACGGCCAATATACGAAGTACGGCCGCACGAAAGTTCGGCCGCGCAACGCAAGCTGCAAACGAACGCATTTTTTCGAGAACGTGAAACTGCTAGTACTTACGTACAGAGTGCGCTACGTCCGCTAGCGGCGTGTGTGCGTGTTTAGGAGCAGGGGCGTCGAAACATGGGGGCGGGGGGTGCGGCCCGCACCAGGTGACACCCGCCTTTTAGGGTGACACCGTCACCCTAAGGGCGGGTGTCTCATCCTGCGCTGCGTGTTCGCTCCTTGCGAGTGCCGAAGCTATGCAGCTTTGGAGCTCGCCTGGGGGAAACACGTGACCAGCCGATCGCGGCTGGTCACGTGGCTCCCCCAGGCGAGCGCCCAAGCTGCACGCCGCTGGACGCTCAGAGGGAGCGAACACGCGGTGCAGGAGGTGAGCTGGGGGGGCCATTATCCATGTGCTGGGGCAGTATACCATGTGCTGGGGCAGTATACCATGTGCTGGGGCAGTATACCATGTGCTGGGGCAGTATACATGAGCTGGGGCAGTATACATGAGCTGGGGCAAATCCATGTGCTGGGGCAGTATACCATGTGCTGGGGCAAATCCATGAGCTGGGGCATATCCGTGAGCTGGGGCAGTATCCGTGAGCTGGGGCAGTATCCATGAGCTGGGGCAGTATCCATGAGCTGGGGCATATCCATGTGCTGGGGGCATAGCCATGAGAGGAGCTGGGGCAAAATCCATGAGAGGAGCTGGGGCATTATCCATGAGAGGAGCTGGGGCAGTATATCCATGAGAGGAGTTGGGGCAAAATATCCATGAGAGGAGCTGGGGCAATATATCCATGAGAGGAGCTGGGGCAATATCCATGGGAGGAGCTGGGGCAGTATATCCATGAGAGCTGCTGGGGCATATCCATGAGAGCTGCTGGGGCATATCCATGTGAGCTGGGGGCAGTATCCATGTGTGCTGGGGGCATATCCATGAGAGCTGGGGCTATATCCATGTGTGAGCTGGTCTGGGGCAATATATCCATGTGTGAGCTGGTCTGGGGCAATATATCCATGTGTGAGCTGAGGCGCAATATATCCATGTGTGAGCTGCTGGGGGCAATATATAATTGTGAACTGGGGCAATATATCCATATGTGAGCTGGGGGCAATATATATCCATGGGTGAGCTGCTGGGGGCAATATATCCAGAGCTGCTGGGGGCAATATATATCCATGTGTGCTCTCACTGCCTTCGAACAGGCATCGTACTTGCTGGCAGTTGGCAAAAATTTGTGTGAGCATATGAGAGAGCTCCGCAGCAATAAACCTCACAGTAATGTGCGCTGTGTGTATGAGCATTCAGTGGTATATGGGAGTACTGATTTAGGAGTAAGAGTAGTTAAAAAAAAAAAACAGTAAAACTCGGGGGGGGGGGGGGTTACACCTTAAGTTACCGCACCGGGTGACACCAACCCTAGTGACGCCACTGATTAGACGCTGCTAATGTCCGGCCAACATAACGTCCAGACGCAAAAGTGTTTTATTGATGATCCGTACAAAATCACGGACGAAAATGCACATCGTATGACCCTAGCCTAAGAGCTGCGCGGTGAACCAGCATTGACACTGGCCCACTGAGCCATCGACCCACCGGGAATCTCCCTGTAGTCCCTTTGGCCATACATGCCTGTCCAGAGCAATAAAACAGTAATGTGCGGTGTGTATGAACATGTCGTAGAGTTTTGCAGTTATTGTAAATGTAACATGTCGTTGTATTCAGTAATAATTCTATTTCCCGTCGGGGTCTGTTAGGTTTACACAATGTCTAAGTCAGGCCCCGGTTGCGTTGGTCCGCGGCATCCTGATATCTGTGACTGCTCTACCTTTTAGAAAGTCAGCCTGACCCGATCTCAATGGAACCTTCCTCATTTATTACACATTGTTCGCGGGACATTGTGTGATTCCATGGAACAAAACCAAAACGTTTGCTATGAATGGTGTGTCAGCCTGACATGTAGCAGTGCCTGGCAGCCTGGCCATGGGTTGTCAATGCCAGGAACATGATTGCCCTGCGAGAGAGACTGATGCTTGAACTGTGACCACTAGAGGGAGCTCCTGCAGCACAAGACAAACAGATGTCCCCAGTCTTGCTGAAAATTTGGAAGCATTGCATGGATCTGGGCTGCATGGAATTATGTAGAGCAGGGATCTCTGTCCCACCCCCCAGATGTTTCTGAACTACGACTCCCATATTCCTCTGACCATCTGTTGCAGCGATGGCAAAACTTGACACCCTAGATGTTTTGGAACTACATGTCCCATGATGCTTAGTCAGACTTTAGGCTGGCAGAGTATCATGGGACATGTAGTTACGAAACATCTGGGGTGCCAAGGTTCGCCATCACTGATCTATTGCATTTAAAGACTTCTGGGAATAGTAGGCCAGAGTTTAAAAATATATATGTTCTTTCCATCGCTCTGGTACCGCCTGCGGCCTTACCCTGTGACGCTGGAGCCCAATGGGGTGGTGCGGGCCTACTCAATCCGCCAGCCATGTCCCTCGCTGACAGGCCTTGTCTACTCTGCCTCACCCTGCCTGCCTCGCAGATGCCTCCATTTCGGGACACAGGCCGAGAACGGCCCTTTATTTTCCCTGCCCTGCCTCTTCGACGATGACCTACTGTTTCTTTTATAGGAACTCACACGCTTTGCCCACACGCTGAGACTTTTCCTATTTTATTTTTATTTTCTGAGGAGACCCCCCCCCCCACTTGGGGATGATTTTATGTTATTTTCTGCGCTTTATGAGGAGACTTTTTGCTTCTGGAGACGTCCTAGTGTTTATTGCCGTCATTTAGATGACTTGTTGCTGATTTTCGAAGCTATATTATTTTGCTTTTTATTGCTGATGTCTGGATGACTCTCTTTGCATTTTGCAGTGTTACTTTCTGCCGAGTATTCTGGCCCTGCGAGGCCTAATGTTGATGTATATATGATCTTTACTCAAATAAAACCTTAAATTACAAAAAAAAATATATATATGTTCTTTAATAAACCTGTGACAGTTTGATTTGAGCAGTTTATAAAAATTCCTTCTCTAAACCATTTATTGCTTCTGTCCTTTCACTCCCCCTCTTGCAACCCACTTCCTTCTAGACATGTGCATTTGTTTTTGTACTAAAACGATTTAGTCAGAATTTGGGGATAATTTAGTTTTCGTATGACTCAAGAGAAACGAAACTGCTCAGTACAAAAAACGAAAGAAACTAAAATTAAATAGAGGGGATCTGATAACCTTATATAAATATATACGGGGCCATTATCAACCATTGTCTGATAACCTATTCATTAACAGGACTATACACAGGACACAGGGTCACCCATTTAGACTGGAAGAAAGAAAATTTAGCTTAAAGCATAGGAAGGGTTATTTTACGGTGTGAGAACAATAAAGCTGTGGAATTCTCTGCCTGTTGAGGTGGTTGGGTCAGAGTCTGTACAGACTTTTAAAAACGACTGGATGACTTCCTGCAGACACAGAATATTAAGGGTTATAATATTAATATGTGGGTAAAAGCTTCTTGATCCAAGGAGAAATCTGACGCCATTCTGGGGTCAAGAAGGAATTTTTTCCAGTATGTTGCATATTGGCAAGCATTCAGACTGGTTTTTTGCCTTCTTTTGGATCAACAGCAGTAGGTTATGTGGGAGAGGTGACCCGATGGACGCATGTCTTTTTTCAGCCTATATAACTATGTAACTATGTAAATGCACTACATTTTAGTTTCAGTCCTTTTTGTGATATTACATTGAGTGAAGGAGACCAGTATGAAGAGCGCAACATCAGAAGTTCTGCACCCTCCACATGCCAATGCAGTAGGATGTTCTATACAGAGAGGGGCATTAATTAATGCAGGAGGATGTTCTATACATTATACAGGAGGTATTAATGCAGGAGGATGTTATATACATTATACAGAGAAAGGTATAAATTGAGGAGGATGTTCTATACAGAGAGGGACATTAATTCAGGAGGATGTTCTATATATTATACAGAGAGGGGTATTGATGCAGGTGGATGTTGTATACATTATACAGAGAGGGGAATTAATTAATGCAGGAGGATGTTCTAAACATTATACAGAGAGGATCCTTTTTTTTCAGCCCTTTAAATCCAGTGGCTGTGAGCGCTGAGATCGGCTGCTTGTTACATTATCTCTCAGTACAATGTATCCGGCTCAGTTGTTACAGTAACTGACTGTAACAGCGCTCAGGTTTTCAGTAAAACAAGGAAATAATATTGTTCTAACCTCTTATATATAAAAATATTATTTACTAGTTTTACTGAAACTCTGAGCGCTGTGATGAGCAGCAGTCAGTTACTGTAACAGCTTTGCCTGACACGGGACAGTATTACATAGTTGGTGCTAACTTAACTAGAGCTGTTGTAAACTGAAAACCTCCACAGGCTATAATGGCTCTGGGAAGTTTACAACAGCTCTGGTTATGTTAGCACCAACTATGTAATATGGCCCACATTGTGCTGAGAGTGAGAGATACTGTAACAAGCAGTGATCTCAGCCCTCTGAGGAGCCACTACAATAGTAATTGTATCCATTGGTTTTCGGTTGAATGCAATTAGTTTTCATACTAAAGAACTGAAAACGAATTTCTTTAGCAACTAAATATATTGCATTTTAGGACTAATCCATTAGTTCAAAACGAAATTTGGTGCTGTGCACATGTCTACTTCCTTCCGCTCCTTCTCTCTTACTTAGGGATGTGCGTTTCGGGTTTCGGAATTTTCACGAAATTTCCCGATTTGTGCATTCGGATTCGGCCGATTTTCCGAAAATTTTCGGATCCGAAAACGGCAGATCCGAACAAATTTTCGTGCCGAAACGAAAACTTTTCGGAATTTTCGAATGGATTAGAAATGAGTAAAATCGAAATTAATTTTCGTTCCATTCGTGATTTCGGCTCCATTCCTGATTTCGGATCCATTTCAGTAATTTCGGACATCGTATATTTGATTCTGTAATTAAATTTTGTATCATTCCCATCTCAATGTATCCTTCCTGGAAAACCAGAGAAATCTCAATGTATCCTTCTTGTAAAATATGAGAAATCTCAATGTATCCTTCCTGGAAAACCAGAGAAATCTCAATGTATCCTTCTTGGAAAACATGAGAAATCTCAATGTATCCTTCCTGGAAAACCAAAGAAATCTCAATGTATCCTTCTTGTAAAACATGAGAAATCTCAATGTAGCCTTCATGTAAAACATGAGAAATCTCAATGTATCCTTCTTGTAAAACATGAGAAATCTCAATGTATCCTTCTTGTAAAACATGAGAAATCTCAATGTATCCTTTTGTAAAACATGAGAAATCTCAATGTATCCTTCTTGTAAAACATGAGAAATCTCAATGTATCCTTCTTGTAAAACATGAGAAATCTCAATAGCAGAATTATCGTATCGTATAATTATCGTATCCGAAAAACCATTAGTTTACATCAAAACGAATAGACACTTTGAAACGAGGAGAACAGACGTTCCGAAAAACACGAAAAAGTCGATACGAAACGAGCCGAACCGAAACGAAAATCGCCGGAAACGAGTTGAAACGAAAATTTACAAAATCCGAACGAACCGAACCGAATCGAACCGAAAAAAATAAATAAAAAATAAATCGGTGCACAAGCCTACTCTTACTCCCTTTTCCCCGCTCACTTTTCCTTTTTTTTTTTCTGTAAATATCTTTTTCTTAAGACAGGAAGGTAAATGGACGCGCAGGTCCAAACAGTGGCAAGTCGCCATGAGAATGCAAAAATATATGTAAAAGAGGGCAGACATACAAGTCTAACACACATTACAACAGGGCACGCATGCTCCCAGGTGAACTCAAAGGGTGGGGGAGCGAAGGGGAAAAACCATGAAGTCTTGAGAGAACACGGTCAGGGGATGGAAGGGAGCAGAATTTTACTCAAGGTGAGGATGTGGAAGGGACAGGAACTGACGGGACCCGGCCCAGGCGAGCGAGGAAGGAAGATGAAGTAGATATTGTGTGCCGTTGGGACCAAATCAAAGAGTATCGAGCAAGTTGGACAGTGGCCGACATATGAAAATGTTCCACCGCTCTAAATTCCTCCATACGCTCTCTTTTCTTTCCTCCTCTGCTTGCTCTTTTTCTTCCTTCGTTCTTTCCTCTCCCCCTTCCTCTTTCTCTCTACCTCTCCTTCCTCATTGCCTCTGCTTCTGTTTCTTTCCATCCTGCCACCCTCTCTCTCCATTCTTTTACTCTTCCTCCATCTCTTCTTCCCACCTTCCATCTTTTTTCTCTCTCCCTAGTCCCTTTCCTCTGCCTTCTCTCTCGCTCTTTTTTTCTTCCTCCCTGCATTCATGCTTTTCTTCTCTCCCTTCCTCTTTCTCTCTACCTCTGGCTGTTGTCTTTCTTTCCTCTTATCTTCTCTCTCCATTCCTTTACTCTCCTTCCTCCCTTCCTTCTCTATATTTTCCCCCTTTATCTCCCTTTTAATTTTTTGCTTCCTCGCTTTCCCTTTTCTCTCCCTTCCTGTCTGTCTTTATTCTTTCCTTCCTCTCATCCTCTATTTCCATTCGTTTACTCTCTCTCCATCTCTCCTTTGTCCTTTTATCATTCCTGTCTATCCATCTTCCTTCGCTTTTCTCCCCACACTTTTCCTTCATCCCCCTTTCCTTCCTGTCTGTCTTTTTCTTCATTCTTTCCTTCTTCTCTCTCCCATTTCTCTCCATCACTCTTCTTTTCTCTCTCTCATCCTTCCTCTACTCTCGCTCCCGCGCGCCTTCAATCCTTCAATCTTTCTTCTCTCTCTCTTTCCTTTTTTTCGTTCGCTTTTCCCTCCTTTTTCTCTTTCCAAAAATGTGGAAATCCAAAGCATCCCATGAAGCTGTGACAGCGCCACGGACCCCTCTCGTACCACAAACAAACCATTTAGACCCTTGTAATAAGATGCAGTCGCCCCCCGGGATCTCCAGTACAGTTGGTTGTGGGTGGCGGAATATATTATTATTTCCTCACACCTTTTCCATAATTTTTTTCCTTCATTTTTCGATTTCTACCCTTGACTCATGACAGCACTCTGTAATCGTTTCTATTCCTCCCCTCGATTAGGTGCTGTAAGACATTGATGTATGGTCCCCGAAGTGCCAACGCGTTAGTGGCGACGGGGGCTGACACTTCTGATAAGTCGTGAGGCGGCGAGATGAGAGTGTGAGCGTCACACTCGGCGAGAATAAACTGGAGCCAAGCTCACTCTGCCACATGGAAGCCCAAAGCGTGGCCAGGTAGACCGGTTCTCCTGCCATCCGAGGGACGGAGCCGCCTGCTATCCGAGAGACCGGTCCTCCCTGCTATCCGAGGGACCGGTCCTCCCTGCTATCCGAGGGACCGGTCCTCCCTGCTATCCGAGGGACTGGTCCTCCCTGCTATCCGAGGGACCGGTCCTCCCTGATATCCGAGGGACCGGTCCTCCCTGAGATCCGAGGGACCGGTCCTCCCTGAGATCCGAGGGACCGGTCCTCCCTGATATCCGAGGGACCGGTCCTCCCTGATATCCGAGGGACCGGTCCTCCCTGATATCCGAGGGACCGGTCCTCCCTGATATCCGAGGGACCGGTCCACCCCGACATCCGAGGGACGGGGCTCTCTGACATCTGAGGGACCAGTCCTCCTGACATCTGAGGGTCGGGACTCTCTGACATCTGAGGGACTGGTCCGCCTGACATCTGAGGGACTGGTCCGCCTGACATCTGAGGGACTGGTCCGCCTGACATCTGAGGGACTGGTCCTCCCTGACTTCCGAGGGACCGGTCCTCCCTGACTTCCGAGGGACCGGTCCTCCCTGACTTCCGAGGGACCGGTCCTCCCTGACTTCCGAGGGACCGGTCCTCCCTGACATCCGAGGGACCGGTCCTCCCTGACATCCGAGGGACCGGTCCTCCCTGACATCTGAGGGACGGGGCCGCCTGCACTGCACTGCACACTAAAGGGGCTTATTCACAAAGAGCTGGTGTTGCAAATACAGGCAAAAATCACCAGTATCGCAGCACCGACAAATGCCACGTGTCACAAAAGTAAATTCCAAAAGAACTACAGGAGAAGCTGCGCTGCGAAACTTCCAGATACAGAGCGTGTGACTTGACGGGTCTGTTGTCTGTTTAGGCTAGGGTCAGACGAAAGCATTTTTCCCCGTGAACGTGAAAAAGTGCGTCCGAATGCATTGACGTATTTTTTCACGCAATGCGCAAAAACGGTCAGACGACGCGCATTTTCGTGCGTGATTTTGTACGGATCATCAATAAAACCCTTTTTGCGTCTGGACGTTATGTTAGCCGGACATTAGCAGTGTCTGACGTCTCCAAATCACACACACACGCCGCTATGCCGCCGCAGCGCACTCTGTACGTCCGTACTAGCGGTTCTGCGTTCTTGAAAAAATGCGTTCAAATTCAACTTGCGTTGCGCGGCCGGACTTTCGTGCGGCAGTACTTGGCCGTCATTGCCCATCATTTGCTGCTAGTGTGGCCGTGATTAAGTGCGCCTAAACGCACGTTAAAAGTGCGCTGGTCTGACCCCAGCCTTGTTCGTGGGACAGTTTGGCAGTCTGTTTATCGGTGTGCTTCACACTCAGTGTCTGCTGGTTTGTTGACCTGTCTGTCTATCTCTATATCCATCTATCTATTCATCCATCTATCTATAACATCCATCAATCTCTATCTTTCGATCTACTACTATATACAAAAACATGTTTCTATATTCATCTACCTATTTATCTCTGTATCTATTTATCGATATATTAATCTACCATATATTTGTCTCTATCACTACCTATTTATCTATCTAGCCATTGATCTCTCTCTATACCTATTGTTTTCTCTATTTAAATAAAATCGGGGGAAATAGTTTTTGAGGAAAAATTCCTAAAAAATAAAGAGACTCTTTGCTGCGAAGTAAAAAAATAAACAGTTTAATAAATATTGAATAAAAGCGGGGAATATTTTCTAACATTGAAACCTATGGGCTTTGCCTGAATAAACCTGCCAAATGAAACCACCGAACATCGGGGCATTTCACTGACATTTCAATGCTGTCCGGTGTCTCTGAATAGATTAACCATTGCTTCCCTATAGGGATTTCGCTGCCGCCGAACAGGCACCGTATTTGCTGGCAGTTCGCCAATATTTGGCAAATTGCTGGATTTTTGATTAGCCGAATGGCCACGAAATTGCACCGTATGGGGAAAGTCACTGTTTGGTGAAATTTCAGAGCCAATTCGGCTGTCTTCAAATCACCCCTTATATATATTTCTCTATTTATAGATCTTTCAGTCTATCCCATCTACTTGTCTGTCTGTCTTGCAGAGCATGGCTGTGTAGGCCATTCTGATGCTGTCTATACCTTGTATCTCTGTGTGTTAGTGTTGCAGCTTCTAGGGATGTGCGTTTCGGAATTTTCACGAAATTTCCCGATTCGTGTTTTCGGATGCGGCCGAATTTCCGAAAATTTTTAGATCCGAAAATGGCAGATCCGAAAAGTTTTCCGAGCCGAAACGAAATATTTTCGAATGGACTTGAAATGTGTCAAATCGAAATTTATTGCTTTGAAACGAGGAGAACAGACGTTCCGAAAAACGAAAATTTCCAAAGTTACGAAAAGTCGATACAAAAACGAGCAAAGTGACACGAAAATACGAAAAATGGTCGATATTCCGAAAAAAATATGTACACGAAAAACGAGTCGAGTTGAATCGAAACAGAAATCGGTCGAAACGAGCCAAATCGAAAAGTTTAAAAATCCGAAAAATCGAACCGAAAAAAAATCGGTGCACAAGCCTAGCAGCTTCTGTACAAGGTTAAAGTGCATCTGCTCTTCCTCAGCTGTCGGGCTCTTCCCTGTACCTGGTGCGAATGATGTGGGATAATTATTGATTACATGTTAATCTGTCGCGTGCGCGCCTCCCCGTCGTTCCTCTATCAACCCAAAGAAATAAATGAACGGGTAGAATATTATGCAATAGGCGCTGGCAGGAGTGTAAAAAGCGCAGAAAGGTGACATTTCCACTTTGTGTCAAGAGACTGAAGGCGACCTCTCCTCCCAGACCTCCCGCCGCACACTATCATTTCACAGCACTTTATTTCTCCCGTGGATTTGTCATGGGGTTTTTTTACAATTAAAATCTGTCTTTACCTTGTTTTACTTTATTTTTCTAATGGTTCCTGATCTCGCCTAAATGGCTACTTTACCCTATTGCCCTTCATCCTGAAGGACGGCCAAGAAGTGTTTTTAACCCTTCTCGTGACTCACGGAGTGTGTGCTTTTATCGGGTTTTAAATAATTATGCTCACAGCGTCAATTTAGGGCTTGCTTTATTTTATAGCCCTTCTTCCTGAAGGATAGCTCATCCAAGGTGTCAAATAGTCTCCGGTATTCCAGGTTTTATATTATAACACATTCAGAGAGATCCGAATTGGGGCTGAAAGGTAACCGAGCAGTGAAATTCAGCGTTCGGTTACCTTTCCTGGCATTCAGCTATCCAGAAAGCAGGCAGTTCGCCAAATGTTGGCGAATTGCCTGCACATACCGTGCCTGTTCGGTGCCTGTTCGAGGGCAGTGAATTCTCCATAGAGAAGCAATGCTTCGGCTATTCAGAGAACAAAAACCAGCAGTGAAAAGTTGCCGAATTGCCCTGCCATTCGGTGGTGTCATTCGGCAGGTTTATTCAGGAGAATCCCATAGGCTTCAATGTTAAAAATATTCCCGTTTTAATTCAATATCTAATAAACCGTTGATTATTTTATTCTGCAGCAAAAAGTCTCTTTATTTATATGTTATTTTTTTCATGATCTTTTATGCATTTTTCGGGATTGTTTCAAATTTTTACTCTTAATAAAAAGGGCTGTTACAGAATTTTTTTTGATCATTCATTGGATCTTTATATGTAAATTCCAGACATTTTCGTTCAGTAGTTTCTTTGCAAACAGAGTTTCACTTTTCAAACATTCAAGCAAACTGTTTTTCTAATTTATTCACTGCATTCGTCTCCGGTGTTGGCTTTTTCCAGTGGCTGTGATTGGTGGCTTGTCGCGTTTCTCCGGCGTGTTCGGTGGGGTTAATCCAGCTGTTTGGCAGGTTGTCGGTGAGTGTTCGTCAGGTTTCGGCAGCTTTTCCCCGCATTACGGCGGCCCTGTGGTGCTTGCTGAATACACCGCAGGGTTGCTGAAATGGGATTGCCGAGAACGAAAAGTCACCGAACGCGCGGTGATTTTTCAATTCTCTTTGTATAACCCTGATAGAAAATAAAAATCATATACAGACTAATGCTTTAAAGTGTCATGGTTTTTTAGGATCTTTTAGGCATTTTTCGGGAAAATGTTTTTTTTTTTTTTTTTTTAAATAGCGTTTTTTCTGTAACGGCCCTTTTTATTATCATTCATAGGATTTTATATGTAAATTCCAGACATTTTCGTCCAGATGTTTTTTTTTTTGCAAACGGCGTTTCAAATTGGACACTTTCAATCCTATTGTTTTTTTTGGGTTTTTTTACCCGTCCAGCGGCTTGTCGGCTTTCTTCTGCAGCTGGTTGGCGCTGTGTCCGGCGGCTGCGTTTGGAGGCCCTCCGGTGGGTTTGCGGCGGTTGTCTGGCAGGTGGCATGTTTGCAGCGGTGGGCGGCATGTTTTGCAGCGGTTTATATGATCAGATCCGATAAAAAATAACCGGTGCAGACTTGCCGAACTGATCGGATCTGATAATTTCCGTGTCTTTGCGGCAGCTTTTCTCCGCGCTCCAGGACCCTACGGTCAATGCAGAATTCACAGTAGGGTCGGGAAATTTGATTCCCCGGAGTGGGATTGGGATAAGAAGAGGTTAGGGATGTGCGTTTCGGAATTTCGGAATTTTCACGAAATTTCCCGATTCGTTTTCGGATACGGCCGATTTTCCGAAAATTTTTAGATCCGAAAATGGCAGATCCGAAAAGTTTTCCGAGCCGAAACGCAATATTTTCGGAATTTTCGAATGTACTTGAAATGTGTCAAATCGAAATTTATTGCTTTGAAACGAGGAGAACAGACGTTCCGAAAAAACGAAAATTTCCGAAAATACGAAAAGTCGATACAAAAAACGAGCAAAGTGACACGAAAATAGGAAAAATGGTCGAAATTCCGGAAAAAAATTGTACACGAAAAACGAGTCGAGCAGAACCGAAACAGAAATCGGTCGAAACGAGCCGAATCGAAAAGTTTAAAAATCCGAAAAATCGAATCGAACCGAAAAAAAAATCGGTGCACAAGCCTAGAAGAGGTGTGGGTGACCGGGATACCAGCACCGGATACCGGTTTCGCCCGCCGCAATAAAGGCCTGGAGACTCGAATCTGGCAAAGTTCTCGGTTTCTTTGTAAATCAATTTCTGGAGGAAATGAGTGAATTAGCTCCACATTGTCCTTCCCTGACCCCATCCTCAGACTGGGTCACATCAAGACTCCTGGTCGCCTCGCCGGCTTTTAATTTAGTCAGATGAACCAGGATGAGATCAGCCCCGAAAATCCATCCATTGGGACTGGCCCCCAGAGAGAGACACGGTCAGGCCCGTCATGTTCTCATTAAATTAGCACAGAGAGACCTGTAGGAAGCGCGGCCTCAGCGCAGACATAAAGCGCCTTTACTGGAAACACCAAATTACAGACACACACACACACACACACACAAACAGATGCAAACACACAGATATTTGCTGTGAGGGTAGGGTGGGCTGTGTGGAGGGGGTGAAGGCAGGGTGGGCTGTGTGGAGGGGGGTGAAGGCAAGGTGGGCTGTGTGGAGGGGGTGAAGGCAGGGTGGGCTGTGTGGAGGGGGTGAAGGCAAGGTGGGCTGTGTGGAGGGGTGGAGGCAGGGTGGGCTGTGTGGAGGCAGGGTGGGCTGTGTGGAGGGGTGAAGGCAGGGTGGGCTGTGTGGAGGCAGGGTGGGCTGTGTGGAGGCAGGGTGGGCTGTGTGGAGGGGTGAAGGCAGGGTGGGCTGTGTGGAGGCAGGGTGGGCTGTGTGGAGGGGTGGAGGCAGGGTGGGCTGTGTGGAGGGGGTGAAGGCAAGGTGGGCTGTGTGGAGGGGTGAAGGCAAGGTGGGCTGTGTGGAGGGGTGGAGGCAGGGTGGGCTGTGTGAAGGGGGTGAAGGCAAGGTGGGCTGTGTGGAGGGGTGAAGGCAGGGTGGGCTGTGTGGAGGGGGTGAAGGCAGGGTGGGCTTTTTGGAGGGGGTGAAGGCAGGGTGGGCTGTGTGGAGGGGTGAAGGCAGGGTGGGCTGTGTGGAGGGGGTGAAGGCAGGGTGGGCTTTTTGGAGGGGGTGAAGGCAGGGTGGGCTGTGTGGAGGGGTGAAGGCAGGGTGGGCTGTGTGGAGGGGTGAAGGCAGGGTGGGCTGTGTGGAGGGGGTGAAGGCAGGGTGGGCTGCGGGTGCTTAATGGGGCAGGGTGGGTTTGGGGTGAGGACACGGTGAGCAGGGTTGGGATGAAAGCAGGGTGGGCTGTATGGATGAAGGCGGGGTGTGCTGGTGAGGGAGGGGGGGGGACCAGCAGATGACAGGGGAAGATGTAGCTGCTGGCTGGGATCTGTGCAGCAACATCTGTGCTGCCTCATCTACATAATCACCCCTACTCTTCCCCGCGATTGGTCGCCGCCATCCAAGCTGCCAGGGACTAAAGCCCCCTGGAGCGCGGCGATTGGCTGCGAGCGCTGTCAGTGAGAGCCGTGGGTCCCGCCCATTTGATAGGGCTGCTACCGGTGCTGGAGAGGTAGGCAGTGGAGGAGGCGTCATCTGCTGGGAGAACATCCAGCTCATCTCACCGAGCACTGAAACTGAACCCGGGCTCCTCCGTTGACCAGCCAGGTCCAGGACAACAGGAGAGGAGCTGGGTGGGGGGACACCAGAAGAAGACAGGAGGAGGACAAGCCTGGAGAAGAAGTTCAATTTTGGGGGTACAAGGCTGCCAGGAGCCATCTGGCCAAGGGAGGAGGAAGGTCTGTGTTACAGGTCACAAGTGGTAGGTTTTGGTGTGAGGGAGAGGGGGTTGAGGAAGGTCTTTAGGTCAGGTTTGGGGTCTCAGCAGGTGTTAGGAGGTTGGAGAGCTTTGTTGTGGAGGGGGGCTGAGAGTTTTGGGGCTGAAAATACAGATTTTTGTAACCTTTTAGAGGGAGTTTACAGAGGGAGGACAGGGAGAAGGACCAGGAGGAGAACCAGGAAGAGCCTGAGAGGGAGGGAGAGCCTGGACAGCAGAGACAGGAGGTGAGATAGAGGAGATCATCAGAGAAAGAGGACAGGTGGGACAGAGACATCTAAGAAGAGAGACAGCAGGGAGGAGATAGGGGGGGGGGAGAGAGGACAGGCAGGAGATACATCAGAGGTAGACAGTAGGGAGGAGATCTTCAGTGGAGAGAAGACAGGTGGGACAGAGACAACTGAAAAGAGGAGAGACAGCAGGGTCAAAGCAAGAGAGAGGCCAGGCAGGAGAGACATCAGAGTGAGGGAGACCGCAGGTTAGAGAGAGGAGAATCTCCATCAGACAGGACAGGTGGGACAGAGACAGCAGGAGGAGATAGGAGAAACATCAGAGGGAGGGGAGACTTCAGGTGAGAGAGAGGAGCTCTTCAATCTTCAGCAGAAAGAGGACAGGTGTGACAGAGACATCTAAAAAGAAGAGACAGCAGAGAGGAGATCGTGCAGGTAGGTGAGACATCAGAGGGAGACAGCAGGTAGAGATAAAGAGACTGCATTAGAGAAGATAGAAGGCGAGAGGAAAAAAGAGACTGCAGGGATTAGAGAGATCAGCTACGAGAGTGATTGTAGGAAAGAGAGAAAGAGAGAAAGGGACATCAGTGAGACTCAGGTGAGCACAAAGTGAGATCACAGAAAGTGTCTACGGCACCATATAAACAGACCAGAAATCACAGAACGTATCAGAGAGACAGACCTGAAGACACAGGACGTGTACAAAAGTATCATATAGATAGACCGGAAAGCACAGATCGCGTTCAAGAACATCGAGTAGACAGATCAGAGAGCAAGCATCGCAGAGAGACAGACCAGAGGACAGAGAAGGTACTAGAGAGCATCAAATAGATCAGAGAGTGAGCATCACTCAGAGAGACAGACCAGAGAGCATAGAAAGTGTCCATGAGCATCATATAGACAGACCAGAGAGCCCATAATGTGTTCGACAGCATCAAAGAGACAGACCAGAGAGCCCGCAAAAAGTATCATATAGACAGAGCAGAGACAACGGATCGTGTTCGAAAGCATCAAGTAGACCGGTCAGAGAAAGCATCGCAGAGATCACAGAGGGTACCAGAGAGCATTGCAAAGATAGACCAGAGAGCTCAGAAGGTTTTAGGAGGAACATCAAGGACACAGTGTGGTAGGTGCTCAGACGGAAAGCGACTAGTGGACCTGGCAGCATCTAGATCCAGAAAGACATCAGAGAGTTCAGTGACCAGCCGGCATGAGAGAGTAGAAATGCTCCTCCGTTTCCAGCTCCATTAGTCTGGTGAAACCCCCTCCCCAATCACAGCAGCCACAACCAAGCTCACTAACCCTTTTACGCCCCACTCTCAGTGACTCGCCTCGCTAACCCTCCCCGGAGAGTGGCTGTCATCCAGACCCCTCAGCATGTCCAGGAAGAAGAGCCAGAAGAGTAAAGGCAATAGCTCGCCTGCGTCCTGCAGCATCCCACCCCCCAAAGAAAACAGCAAGGTGGGCAATGACTCCCACACGAACGGCATGGTGATGTCCGGGCGCCCGTCCCTCAGCAACAGTGGAGAGTTCTACGATATCTCATTCAAGGTGAGAACCCAAAACGGGTGAAAGGACACACTTTGACCAGTCCAGTATAAATGTACAGCGCTCTTGACAGTAAAACTTTAGTGGACAGGTTCACTTTCCTGGCCATTTCCAGTTAGGTGATGAAGGTATCTGATCATAACGATCATGGCAATGGAACGATTCTCAGTGATGTGTTATTGGCCCTCAGTGGTGACGTCGACTGATAGGGTTGACGTGATGGCACCCAGTTGAGTTCTAGGAGTGAAGGAAGACTGTCTTGTAGGAGAGCTATTCATCGAACAACTGTTGCTGACTCTGTTGGCATGCCGCCGGATTGATTGGTGGCGATTATTGGGGTAGGGGAATTAGATAAAATTTTCCAAAATTATTTGGTCAGCTGAAAATGCTGGTCCATAGATTCCCTGTCGTATGAGCCCAACATGTGTCTGGCAAGGTGGGTACATTTTAAATGGCTCGCTTCTCTTCTTTAGTTTTTGAGTATTTTTTTATGTTACCAGAAATTTGCCAGTGTACCTCAGTGACCTCTGTACCCAACTTTTTGGTCAACCACCGGAACGAGCTAAGATTCGAATACGACATTATGTTCTTCCATGTTTTATAAAATCCCCACTTCTTTCGAATTTTTTATCGTTCGCTGCCAATATGAAATATTCGACCTCCGTTTTGGAGGCTGCTTCGGTGGCCCAACCTGATCGGAGAAGTAGAGCTCGTTAGCTCTTGTTGTATAGGCGTTTAAGGTATATTTACCCTAAGGCTCAGGGCTGTCAAACTACGGGGCCCCCAGATGTTTCTGAACTACAACTCCCGTGATTCCCTGGCCTTCTTCTATTGCATTGAAAGAATTCTGGGAATTGTATGCATTGCAAGGTAATCCATAAATATTGGGGGGGGGGCATTCGAGTGTGGTTTACCAAGTACAATGATGTCCTTCAAGAACTGAGTTTCTGTTGGTTGATTGAATCATAAAAACCCACCCAAGATCCTGTTTTGTGGTATTCGAGTGCCCATAGTCCTCACTAAATCTGTCGCTGATAGAGGGTTCATCAACAGAGAAAGGTGATACAGGCCGTCTACCCATGGTCCATAAGATGAAGGACATGTTCAGCTTCACTCATTAGCATGAACATCACCCAGGTAGAAGATAGTCCATGTACTAACTGTGTTTAATCATCGGATCTGGTGGTTTCCTTAGCTTAGCTGTGACCTCTGAAGAATTCTACCTTTTCTTTTCAGATACTCTTTTTTTTCTTCTCGTACATTTGTTGAGATCATTTGTAAGTGTGAAAGGCGCTATCTTGCACCTCTCCTCACGCTAGGACACAGGAGAGTCCTTGTTGACGGCTTTCACATCGTACAGCTCCGTTACGTGCTGTGCACTCTTTCCAACCCAGACTTCTTAATCCTAAAGATGTGGACTTCTGGTGGGCATGCAGATTTCAGGTGATGGGTGATACTTGAAGCTTCAGTAGGTTCCAGTTCTTGTTTGAAGACCTAGGCCAATGGGTGCTCTAAGATGAGATGCTATCTGTGCATGTGGTGCTGAAATAAAGGTTGATGGATATCGTGTCACATCACACGCAACCTTTCCTGTTACATACCACGTCCCAAATCAGGATATGGACCTTTCCGACACAGTTGCCATCAATCGTAGATACCATTCCCGGCTCTCATAATGACAGATCTTGTCTCTAGAATGGAGCTTTAACTTGGAGCATTATTATTCGACTTTCCATGCTTGTGATGGTGGAAAGTGAGAAGAAGCACAGTATTTTAGTGTCTACCAGCTAGCGTTGGGCGAAATCCGCAATTTTACCAGATTTTTTTTTTTTTTAAAATCGCGGACGACCGTAATTTTACTCTTGTGGAAATAGAGGACTCTGGATTTGTTAATTGATGGACCGTCCGAGCATCGGCAGAGGAGAGCTGACAGGTTTGGAACATGCCGGATCTGCTCTACTGCCGCTCGGCTGGAACGTGCATCAATAACAAATCCAGAATCCTCGTCTTTTTAGGTTTTTTTTGCGAGACTAAAATCGCTGAAGACCCCGACTTCAATTAAATCGGGTTGAATATTGCCCAGCCTATGGCCCTACTACCAGCACATCTTTGCTCCACAACATGTATGTATGGATTTGCGTTGCCAACATAGTTTTGCCCCCGTTTGGAGGACATTTAAGGGGTTATTCAAAGAAATGTCGGTGCTCTTTCATTCGGCGCACTTTGGCGGGTTCAATTCGCCGACCCTGCGGTGAATTTAGCATTTACCGCAGGGTCCCTGAAGTGTCCCTAATTGATCCGCTGAAGGCATCCGATGAACCGCCGAACGCCGCCAAAAAACCATCGAGCTCATCCGATAAATTGCTGAATGCAGCCGAAAACCGCCAAACGTAGCCGACGATCTGTCAAACAGACTGCCGAACTCCTCCGATCAGCCCTAAACGCCCCTGAATAAAGCCGACCAGCTGCCGAACAGGGGTAGAAAAAAAACAAACTGAAGGCATTTCAAGCAAAAATAATGCATGAAAATGCCTGGAAATAAAGTATAAGGTCCTATGAATAATAATAAAAAGGTCTGTTACAGAATTTAAATAAAAAGACATTTAAAAAAAATCTGAATCAAAAATTACGCAGAAAAACTTCAAAAAATGCCTAAATTTTTTTTAAAAATAGATTAAGAAAAATACTTTTTGGTGCAAATGAAAAGAATAAACGGTTGAATAAAAAATTTATAAAAAAACGGGATTTTTTTTGCATTGAAACCTATGGGATTCGCCTGATTAAACCTGTCGAACGAAAGCACCGAAAATCTGGGCTTTTCGCTGCTGTTCAGTGTTCTCTGAATAGATTAACCATTACTTCTCTATGGGAATTTCACTGCTGCCGAATTGCACCGTATTTCATTTAGGGCTGCAACTAACGATTATTCTCCTAATCGATTAGTTGGCCGATTTTTATTATTTTGATTAATCCGTTCATCGGATAAAAAAAAATTGTTTACTTAAAAGGAATTTTATGTAAATAAATAAGCAATTTGCGTAGTGTACATAACTTTCGTACATACATACGCAAATTGCGTATCTTGCGTACTTTTCGCACACAACGTATGCGAGTGCTTGGTCAGAGGGACGGGTTGATGCTGCATGTGCAGCTTAAACCCATGTTTGCTTTGTCAAATGAATGTGGCTACAAGCACTTGGATAGAGATGATGTCAGCATGAAATCGGGGTTAATAAGCTGAAGTGGTCAGGGGGCGTAGAGTGTCCCTTTTAAATAATTTTGTAAACAAACCGAGTGGGAGGAGGGACTGGAGGTGGAAGGGGGTGACTTTGCTCAAGTGACTTGACCTGAGTCTGAGAGGGAGTGGGTATGGACAAAAGACCGAATCTGAGCGTGGGAGTGAGTTTGGGGAAAGGGACCAGACCAAAAGGGAGAGAATGGCAGTTCCCAACTAAAGAGGGTGTGGCAGGGAGGGTGGGGTGGTGGCACAGGACTCCAGCTTCAAGTAAGGATAAAACACCGGCATACAGCTCCTTCACCCAGTGGCAGTATTCTATTGTTTGTGTTATAGTTCTGCTGACTCTATACAGTGTGTGCTGTACACAGGACGATTAATCAACACCGATTAATCGATAATGGAGATAGTTGACAATTTAATCATCGATTAGTTGTCGATTAATCGATTAGTTGTTTCAGCCCTAATTTCATTGGCAATTCTCCAATATTTGAATTGCCAGCTTTTTGAATTGCCACGAAATTGCACCGTACGGTGAAATTCACCATTCGGTGACAAATACCTTCGTTCCTCCTGTACACCCTAGTCTCAAAGAACTACTTTGCGAGTTCCTGGTCAAACCGGAAGACCTTTTTGACACGCTGTAGTCCACATTGTTGTCTTCTTGGCTCCACCATTCATTAATGATCCAACGAAGAGCTACAGTAGACCACTTCCAACCTCCTGCAGATACCTATCTCAAAAAAAAAGGTCATCTTGTACAAGGTCGGATGTTTGGCTGTCTGGAGTAACTGATACCTGTCAACATTTCTTAGCAGATAATGCATTGACCAGACAGTGTCTCGTTAAGCATCTTCAAGAGTTCGACTGATTTTCTTACTGTCAGGAACGATGGTTACAATTATGGAGATGGATGATTCATTGCTTTTTTTTCCCTCTAATGTTCATGTTTTATCAGACGTGGAAAGATGACGAGTCCTCTGTAGATCACAAAGAAACTCTGATTTTTGCTCTCAAGTTGGATAATTTAGTGCTGCCTCTTGTCGAATCCTCCATTTTTGCACTTATAAGTTTCTGATGATGGAGTGGGGTTTGAGAAATGGTTTTTTTTCTTCTTGTAGTCTTCAAGTAAATGGCTTAGGGAATTTTAACAGTCATCGGAGATGGAAAAATTATCTTTGCCATCTAGCACAGGCGGCGTTTCGAGAACATTAGGTGCTGTTGGGATTTAACGGGAGGAGGGGTAAAAAAAAAAGCCAAAATAACATCTCCGTGAATCGAAAATAACATTTCTGAGCGAGCGCATGATAAAAGATGGGATTAATGCTGGTTAGAAAAGCTCTACCGGAGGGAAACTATATTTAAAATTGCATTATCGAGTGCTAGCCTTAAAAGCATTCGCTGCCAAGAAGGAACTAACGAGACGCTCTTCGGTGGAAAACCAGCCCTTACGGCACGGAAAAAAAAACAAGATAAACCTGATTTACCGGCGATCTAAAAATATCTGTGACTTTTATAGAGCACATATCGAGGTAAAATTCAATAAACTCTTCTAGGCAGACGAGTTGATTTGGTTGTTAACCGTTACTGGTGTCCTCAAGAGTCCTGGAACCCATCGAGGCTTAAATGTCTTTGTTTTCGATATTTTCACTTGTCATTTGGCAACCGAAGTAGATATTTTTTTTCTTGTTATTTTTAGAGCCAGGATGAGCTGAAACCGCTTGGTTCCAGAGGCAAGAAGCCTCCCTATCTCCTCCAGGTGAACCTTTTGAGTCAGATGTTGACATACCATCGATTGATTGACTCTCTAACTCGTACGTTCAATCGGGAAAGGTAGTGGCCACCGGATATTCAATTAGACAGATACAACATAGTGTTGCTGCTCTATAATTACGAGAAAATTAATTTCCCCAGGTAGAGAAGATCCATCGACTGGGGCATCCTCACATTAAACTCATTGGCATTGGTTCTTGGCCAATGGTCATGGATATTCGTCTGGTGAGCAGTCGGAAAAGGAACCTGTAGGCTTCAATCATTTGCTGATGGTTTTTGGGTATACACAGCAAAAAGAGTATTAGGTTTGGGTTCTTCGCTGATGTTCTTGGCTCATGGTCAAGGTGCTCAACTGGTGAGCAACCATAAAACAAGCTTTGATTCCTCACTGATGGTTCATTGCAGATGGTCAAGGGTACTCATGGCGCGCACAACCTCAAAACAAGCTTCTAGACTTTGACTTCTCACTCTCGGTTCTTGTGTGTTCAAGGGAACTTCGTAGGTCAGTAGGGCTCAATATGAGCTCTAAATCTTTGGTTCCCCACTGTTGGACTGTGGCTTATGGTCAAGTGGTACTTATCTGAGAGGCAGCTGCAAAGTAATGTCATAGACTTTGGTTTTTCGTTGATGGCTTGCGGCTTATGGTCACGGGAACGCACCAGGTGAGCAACCTCAAAATGAAGTGTTAGGCTTTGATTTATCACTGATGGTTCTCTACGATAGCCTTAGCAACTACCAATATTAACATATCTCCCCAAATTTTAACATTCACTACTTGCAGTTTTTGTTTTATTAAAAAATAATCTACTGAAGGAAGCGTTTTCTCCCCCCAAAAATAATGAATTCTTTTGTTTTTGGGCCAACTCAGCCAATTAATGCATAATTTTGCACTTTTTAAGTGTGATTTAATTAATTAAAAAACGTGTCAAAAAGATGAAATTCTTGGCACTTTTTCCCCATTTTCCAAAAGAAAAAAGCTACTAATGGAGTTCATTAACTGTTTTATCCCCTTGGTGTCCCAGTCAGCTGATAAAAACATTGTTTTTGGTTGTTTTTTTTTTTCAGCAACGAAGAACTCTTTCTCATGGTACTTAAGGCCTTGGTTGCAGGTGGTACCAACACAGGCACCCCAGATGTTTTGGAAATACATTTCCCATCATGCTCAGCCACTGTTTAGGCTAAATGAACATCACGAGGAATTTAGAAGGTGGATTTTTAATTTGAATTTGGGACCTTTTTTGGTCATTTTTCATTTCGGGAGATTCAAATGCAGGTTTATTGGCGTTTCGATTGCCGATTTAAAATTCCGGATCGAATATCGGTTCTCGCGGCTATACCTTTCAATGCAAATCTCGCTTTATCGATTCACTTTGAATTTATCGGTTTACCAATTTCCACGAGAAGCAGCCCATATTTATCAGATGATAAAGTTAAAACGAGCCCTTAGTTTCGAAACTATATTGGTGAACCAAGGATGCTGACCACAGCCCTAGACAACAATGAAATCAGAGGTCTCTTTTTTTTGGCCAGTCGGAATAGGCTTCTTCAATGATATTCTTAACCTACTAAAAATGAAAGGGGTACGGATAGGAGTGAGGTAATGGGTCCTAATAATAATTCGTATCAATCTGTCCCCTCAGTGACTCCCTGGCGTGGAGCGGTGGACCTCTTGTCACTGACCAGCTCGGGCGTTTAGAGATCCAGCGAAGGGACAGACAGACTTATCAGGACCCACCCTGAGATAGAAATTAAATTCCACAACCTTCAATAAATCGTTGCTTTGTTGTGAATTTTGTACAATTGCAACTTATGGATTTGTTTTTCTTTTGCATAAGCTTTATCACGTGTTTAATGGTGTGGAACACATGGAGCTCCGTTGTTTCGACGTCTCCTAGATCCCTCTCCTGTTGACTTACACAAGGGATGGCCAAACTTGGCAAGCGCACATCTTGACTGTCAGAAAGTTCTGAGAGTTGTGGTCCAATATCAGTTATAAGGAGTACGGAAAACTACAAGCTGGACCTGGCAAGGGTTAATAAAACCAACTACGATGACATTTATATATCCTGTCTAACCCTCCCTTAAGTTCTCCGTGATGTGTCATTTTGGATTTCTGCCTCGCGGGTCATCCACTGCTCTATGCTCTTTGTTTATATTGTGTCACTGATCCTTTCAGGTTTCTTTACATTGTATCGCTCGAGGGTGGGTTTGCTAAATCCGTTTAGAGCAGAGACAGATGTTTTGGGGTAAAAATTGTTGGAAAGTGCCCAGTTTGGGTAAGTTTGTTTTCTTATATGGTCACCCTCCCCCCCCCGTACTGTACATGTTGACAGTCAAGTTGCTTCCACATTTGTTTTAATTTAAAGAACTCCCAACTGGAACATGGGAGGATCATGGCGGGCCGGCTTTATGTCATGTGGCCAAAACATGGATAAATTTGAACTGACCACGACACGTCCAGGAACCAGGCAGCCGCAAATTTTGGGTTTTGGTCAAAATCCCTACAACCAGGTTCCCTAATGCCAAAATCCCGACGGCCGACTTCACTACACGGACGAACTTCCCTACACTGACGAACCTCCCTACACGGACGAACTTCCCTACACGGACGAACTTCCCTACACGGACGAACTTCCCTACACGGACGAACCTCCCTACACGGACGAACTTCCCTACACGGACGAACTTCCCTACACGGACGAACTTCCCTACACGGACGAACTTCCCTACACGGACGAACTTCCCTACACGGACAACTCCCTGTCGGCCATCTTCCAGACATCCAAAATCCCAGCGGCTAACACTAACCCTACTCCCTAAACCTAGCCCTAACCCTAACCCCCTAAACCTAGCCCTAACCTCCCTAAACCTAGCCCTAACCTTAACTCCCGAAGGGTTAGGGTGTTAGTATTAGGGTTAGCCGCTGGGATTATGGATGTCTGGAAGTTGGCCGTGTAGGGAACTTGGTATGTCCGGCATTTGTTCTGTCTGGAAGTTGGCCGTCGGGATGTTCGCATTAGGGAACCTGACTGTAGGGATTTTGTCCGGCACCCATAAATTTTGCCTCGGGCTCCCAAATTGCTAGAACGTGTTCTACTACACAAATCAATTTAATAAAATGTTGCCTTCATTCTAGATATGTGTAGCTGGCTCAAAGCTTTTCTCTCGAGCTCCTCAGTTTCATATCAATTCAGACCTTGGACTCTTGCCGTATTCCAACCGTGTAGGCAGCTGTGATAGCCGAGTTGCACTTGTCACTGTCGGCTTGTCCGAGTTGACAAAGGTACAATATACACACACTGCCTGACTAAAAAAAGTCACCAGCTACCATACCAGCCCGTTGTGATCTGGGGTTGCTCCAGTCGGTCAGGCCTAAGTTCGGCAACGTTAGGTGCCCACAAAAATGAGGTCATGTGACTCCCTGCATATACTGAATGAGCAGATTTTTCCATCAATGGGGTTTTCTCCCCTGGTGGCACAGCAGGCATATCCCAAGATGGCAATGCTAGGATTCATTGGGCTCAAATTGTGCTAGAGTGGTTCAGGGAGCATGAGACATCATTTTCACACATGGATTGACCACCGCACAGTCCAGACCGTAGCCCCACTTTTGGCCAGTCAGTGTATATTCGTATAGAAATGTGGCTGAGCACTCTTTGGACTTCATAAAAATACTCTTTGTGTATGAAAAAATAATTAAAGCCACATTGGAGTCTGTCAACGTTTCAATGTGATTTATTCGCTGAGAGCTGGTGAACGCACAACGTTCCGGGAGAAGTTTGTGCGTATATTTGTATAACAAAATGGCCTCTTCGTACTTCTGCCGTAGCCGATTACTAATTTTTTTGCACGTCTTCATAGTTTAGGAAAAAAATCACAGTTTTCTTTTTTCTCCTATTAACACATTCATCATACCTCACCTGCTAGACGGTCATTCCTCGTAGAATAAAACCTTCAGGAGGCGATGAAGTCATCAATATGTCTCTCGCACTCCACCCGCTCCTTACGAGGACTCCTCTGCTGGCAGCATGTCTATCACTTGTCCTGCTCTGTCTGGTTAAAACAATAATTCTCACGTCCAGTGGCCATTTATGTATTTAAGTGTGGAGGTGCATTGAAACTCTTACAGGACTTCTCAACATGCCCTTGTGTCTGTCCCACCACTTTTGAGATGTCATTAAGCCAGCCTTTGGGTTCCATGAGGGAAGACTCCACCATAGTGGATGGGCAGTCAGATTGAACATATGGAGAAATCGAATATTATTGGGTCTCAACCTTCACTTTCTCTCTTCATAATGAACCCACTCTAGGTCAAAGCTTGATTTGGCCACAATTGCATAGGCCTAAAAAAGCCAAGCGTCCATCGAGTTCAGCTTATACATCACCTACTGCTGTTCATCCAAAAGAAGGCATAAAACCCAGTATGAAGCGCTCGTGGAATATGCAACATACGGGGAAAAATTCCTTCTTGACCCCAGTTGGTGTCAGATTTCTCTTTGGTTCAAGTAGCTTTTACCCCGATATTAAATATTATAACTCTTAGGCCGGGTGCACACTAGCGTTTTCTTCTGTGCACTAGCGCGCGTTATGGCGCTCTTTATGACGTCCGTTGTAACATATTATTATTACGCGGATAGAGAAGAACACACGTAGTACGCGCGCAACGCATAACACGCACTGAAGATGTCCGTCATGGAAACACCAAGGCTTTTGCGCTAGGATTGACGCCATATAGACTACGTTGGCCGCGTGACTGAACGTCAAATGAGCGCACTAGCGACGGCAGGCACGTTGAGTAGGCCAGTGTGTCTCTGCAGCTGTGACAGAGTGACAAATTCAGTTTTTCGACGTGCGTCAAAATTAACGCATCGTCTGGCGTCTACCAATCTCTTCCATCATAAAGTGTGTCCTTTTTAACGCACGCTAGTGCGCAGACAAAAACGCTAGTATGCACCCGGCCTTAATGTTATATTTTTTCAGGAAGTCATCCACTCGTTGTTTACAGAGTCTGTACAAACTCTGACCCAACCACCTCAACAGGCAGAGAAATCCACAGTTAATGTCGAGACTTAAGGACACTTCCAAGTAGACCATTAGTAGAGCTGACGATCACTAAAGATGTCACCTTCACTAGTTCTATCTCTGCCATTTTGAATTATTGGACAACAGGACAAACATCCATCAGCATGGTGATTACTTCTTGAAGTGGAGGGTAAAATGCCGTCTTAAATGCTTCATCCTGGTGGACCTGTTAACCAATCCACCAAAGTGGTGGATTTTTTTTTATATAGGACTGTATATTTATATGTATATTAAGGAAGGTGACCACATGGGCAAATACTTGTCCTACTGTCCAGTGAGAGAATGAGTATGGTTGAGATCCTGTAGTAATCAGATCAACTAATGGTCCTACAATGACCAACTGGAAGTGTCTTCAAGAGTCTCGACACTCAGGCTGGGGCCACAGGAGCCTAGAAGGTACGTCTGTTGTAACGGACATACTTTTACACGGACGTACTCGTGGACCCCAAGTTGCGCGTGAATTTTGACGTTAAGATAAAAACCTTGAGAAACATGGAAGCTGAAGAAGCCGTCGCATTTCGTAATCTGTTTCCTAGAAGCGTGACGGTCGTCAAATGAGTGGTCATCTGATGTCTTGTACTCCAATAGAAACATCTAGAAATGTCTATAGAAGCATCACATTCGTAGACATGGTTCGAAGCGCGTTGTAGTGGTTTGACCCCGACCAAAAATGCATGCCCATTCTAGCATGCGTGCGTTGTGTGTTATTCCCTATAGGATCCTTCGTAATTTTATGACGGACGTCACTTTGTGCATTAAAAGTGACGCATTTCATCTTAAACCGAAGTTGGACTTGAGTGATACAGCTGATTCTAGTGTTCCGAAATGTCATATTTCGGTTTCACGGTTCCTGCACGGGTGCGTTTATAGGAGGAATAGGGAAAAAGGAGAATAAACAAGTCTTCAGGAACAGCTTTAAATCCTAGTACTGAAGCGTTATGAGGCTTTGTTTGTTATTACCATACGCTCATCACACCTCGGGGGGTGCGTTTGGTTTCTGCAACTCGTTTTCCGACGAGCGTTTCCTCAGCTGTTTGCCTGTTCCCAGAGCCGCGAAATTCGCTGCTGCATATTAAGGAAGGATTATTGAATTTTAACACAGCAAGACTGTGGATAATGCTCTTAATGACTGCATATTACAGCGTTGACTACACCGAGTCTGACATCTCCCAACATCTCAATTGGCCATGGAGGGCGTCTTAGGAAATGTCGCGGGAGGCGGGGCCAGAGACGAGGACTTTCCCAGGCTTTTCCTATGAGGTCACGACTTAACGGGCATGGATTTATAGCTTCGGTAGGACCGCCATAAGCCCTTTTGCGGCAAAGGGTGGCCAAGGGACAATCCAAACCTACCGATTCCCCTTGTGGTCCAGTGGGTTAATGTTTTGAGAGGTGGTGGGGGATTCTTTGGTGCAGCCACCTCTTGTGAACCCCAGCTCTCACAGCACCAACCCACTTGACAACGGGAAAAAACAAACCAATCGCCACTGCACGCTCTGCGAATTAGTACATTTACACCAAAACAGACGCATTTTAAAATATAATTCTGATACTTTTACTTCATCCAATCGGATTTTCTCTATAAAATTTTGCAATTTTAGAGCCCAACAACTGCAGCCGTATGGGGAAACCAGTGGGACAATTTTGTAATTTTGACTGTCTCTGGAAAAATTGGGCCGTTTGCGGTGTGATGACGCTTCGCCCGCTGGGTTTAAAAGCAGTAGTCTGAGACAGGTCCGGTGCCCTGACGTGGTTCTCACTCCTCTCAGTTCTTGTATATCTTCTGATTGTGATTTCTGTGTACCGACTTGGCTTGTGTGACTCTCCTCCCGGCTCTTAACCCCTGGCATTCCTTTGACTACCCATTTCGGCTGACACTATACTCTGGCGATAAGACCCCTGACATTCCTGATAACCCGCTCTGGTATAGGACCCCTGGACCCCTGTTACCCGCTCTGGCAATCGACCATTGGCATTCCTCTGACATACCGTATTGTATTAACCCCTGGTCTGTTACAGGTTACGTACTACTCCGTTTCCGATATAAGTAGACGCACGCCACTCGAAGGATCGAAAGTGTGGGATAGTTGTGCTGCGTATAGGGATCAGACATTTATATATCGAGGAGGAACGTGACACTGACGCAAACAACGCCAGCGCCACACCTGAAGAGTACACACTGACGTGTCCTTCTACAGCATGCACTGTTTCAAAGGCGCGTTCTGCAGTATTAATAAATTAATTGTCCGTTCAAGGCAAAATAGGTGAATTTGGAAAACTTCTCCAGGTCTTTTTTTTTTTTTTATTAATTTTTTTACCTCATCCACCTTGGCTAGTTTTGCTCAAGGGCAAATAAATAAAGTGAAAAAAAAGGGGCATAAATAGAGGGAGAGGTAAGTGGACAACAGGGAAGCTGGCAGTTCCGTTGCCATTGTTTTAAATCAGGGGTCACCAACCATGTCTCTAGAGGTTTTTGGAACTACATTTCCCATGAGGTGCAGCCAACCTAATGAGTGACTGAGGATCATGGGACATGTAGTTCCCCCGATTAAAATCCAGCCCCGCTCTTTCCACAGCTCACTTGTGTGTATGTGTTTGTGTGTGTTTATTTTATAGTGTGTATATATAGTAAAAAAATGAAAGTTTGGCTGCTGCTCAACTGAAATTACGATAGTTTAATTACCAAGTGTGCAAATCAGGGGAAATCGTGAGAGAAATATACATGGAGGCCAAACTGGTCGACTTTATGAAGTGCAGGAGCTGGAAACGTGCTCAGATTCTTTTATTTTGGCCTAAAATTTCCCTTTCCCTTATAACTCTCCACCAATTTGCTGCTTAGTGAATATCCCACTAAGCGTGTTCGTGATTATTCACCGATGATGCCGGCGCAGGGGGAATAAATGCATCGCGGCGGTTCGTTTGTTTGTGTCGAGAAAACGTTACTTAAACGCTCTTCAGGTCGGAAATAATAAGTAAAAAATTTGCTGAGGCAGGTCCCTCGAGGATCTTTTATTACCTCGAGGCCGTCGGGTGATAAATTATTTCGCATGCGTTTACAGGCGGAGGCATTTTTCAAAAATAATTTAAAAGAAAAACTATATATATATATATAATTAAAAAAAACTCCAACTCTTTGAATAATATTTCCACAGCGTGACTTGGCTTTAACCATGTCAGTGACAAATGACTGCCGCTGTCACGCGAGGACACCTTTTATCACGCTGGCCTCTATATTTACCACCGCCGCTGTTAGGTTATTCCATACATTCACCATGATTTCTCCAAAAATATAATTTTTGAGGCAAAATAAGTGTATGAGTGTTATATATATATATATATATATATATATTATATGATCTAGTACACAGTGCACTCCACTTAAACTACACTAAAATATACAAAAAAATACTGTAAAATATATACTATAATATATATTACACATTTAAAAAAATATAATGGGAACATTTTATATATAAATATATTGTTATATAATTTTTGGTGAAAAAGTAGATGTGTGTATATATAATATATATTAACATTAAGGCTAGGGTCAAACGAAAGCATTTTTACACGCGAACGTAAAAAAGTGCGTCCGAACGCATTGATGTATTTTTTCACGGAATATGCGAAAACGGTCATACGATGCGCATTTTCGTGCGTGATGTTTTACGGATCCAAACCAGGAAACTTTTTGCGTCTGGACGTTATGTTGGCCGGACATGAGCAGGGTCTGACGTCTCCAAATCACACACACACACCGCTAGCGGGCGCAGCGCACTCTGTACGTCCGTACTAGCGGTTCTGCGTTCTCGAAAAAATCCGTTCATTTTCCACTTGCGTTGCGCGGCCGGACTTTAGTGCGACCGTACTTCGTATATTGGCTGTCATTGCCCGTCATTTGCTGCTAGTGCGGCCGTGATTAAGTGCGCCAGAACACACGTTAAAAATGCGCTGGTCTGACCCCAGCCTTAGCTATGAAAAGTGTGTGTGTGTTTACGTGCGCGTACATTGGATACATTGAGATTTCTCTCGTTTTCAGTAGGTCCTGGGTTCAAGAACATTAAAATGTTACAGTTGTTACAGAAATGCAAAGTAATACAATGCAAGATATAGAAATAACAAAAAAAACACAAATATACAGATCAACAGAAAAAAATATGTAGGAAATCGTCACTATGTTACATGTTTACAGGTGCATTCTGTATATAGTCATTGTGTTACATGTTTACAGGTGCATTCTGTATATAGTCACTGTGTTATATGTTTACAGGTGCATTCTGTATATAGTCACTGTGTTATTGTTTACAGATGCATTCTGTATATAGTCACTGTGTTACATGTTTACAGGTGCATTCTGTATATAGTCACTGTGTTACATGTTTACAGGTGCATTCTGTATATAGTCACTGTGTTACATGTTTACAGGTGCATTCTGTATATAGTCACTATGTTACAGGTTTACAGATGCATTCTGTATTGAGGTATGTTAATAGTGAGCTCTTGAGTGACTTTAGACTGGGGGAAGATTTGATGGTGTCTGGGAGGTTATTCCATATTTGCGGTGCTCTGTAGGAAAATGAGGATCGAGCCACTGTCTTTATGTATTGTGGTATTGCAAGTAAGGTGCTGGTCCTGGATCGGAGGTTATAGGATGAGGGAACTGCTATTCAGGTAGGGTGGTAGCTTCCCAGAAAAGCTCTTAGGCTAGGGACAGATGAGCGCATTTTCTGCGGCCACCGTCAAAATGTACGTCGATGCGTGCGCACGCATTTTTTCACGGAGTACGCTTAAGTGGTCAGACGACCACAGTCGCACAGTCGCAGGTACTCACCAACGCAATTCTAGGGAAATCCGGCTGTTTGAACGTTATGTAGGCCGCACACTAGCAGCGTCTGACGTCTCCTAATCACGCACACACGCTGCCATGCGGCCGCAGCGCACTCTGTACGTCTGTAGCAGCGGTTTCACGTTCTGAGAAAAATGCGTTCATTTGCCGGTTGCGTGGTGTCGGCGCACTTTTGTACGCACGTACTGCGTATATTGGCCGTCATTGGCCGTTATGTGCTGCTACTGCCGCCGTGATTTAGTGCGCCTGCACGCGCGTTCCGACTGCCCCACTCTGACCCTAGCCTTAAACACCAGGTTGGAAAGCTGAAGGGTACGTTAAGGCTAGGGTCAGACGAGCGTGATTTCTACGGACTGTACGTCTGTGCACACGGACGTACGTCAGTACAGAAGACACAGTAGTGGCCACACGGTCCGTTTATTCACTGACGTATATTTTGACGGATGTAGGAGGGAAAATAAATTAAAAAGCAAAACCATTTTGTCCGTGAAAAATGCTGGACGTATAAATGCAGTCCGTCTGACCATGTTCCATCACTCACACACAAAGCTATGCAGACATTGCGGACGCAGCGCACTTTGTGTGGCCGTTCTAGGGGATGTACGTTCTTGCCTGCCTTAAGTCCGTGGGCCGCGGCCGTTGTGCGTCTGCAGTTCAGTGCGGACGTACTTCATGTGTCAGGCTCCAATGGGCTTTCTGTCATGCTATCACGGACGTACTTTTAGGCGCAATCACGGACGTGAACACTACGCTCGTCTGACCCCAGCCTTAGACTCCAGCGACAGCCAGTTTAGCTCTTTTAACATGTCACAATGGTGGGTCATGTAGTTACATTGTAGCGCAAAGCGGCAGAATGAGTTATACAATGTAGTAAGTTTATGACGGTGTGTTTGCGGGGCGGCTGCATACACTAAATCTCCATATTCAATAGCCGGCATAAGCATTTGTTGTACAATCTGCTTTCTTACCGCGGGGCACAGGCAGGATTTGTTTCTGTACAGGGCTCCTAGTTTGGGGTAAATTTTAGATGAGTTTTTCGATGTGGGGGCAAAGGATAGATTTGGGTCTAACCACATACCTAGGTATTTGAGAGAAGTGACTGGTCAGCATGCCATTTTTGTCCCCACACATAGATGTGGATTTTGCAGTTTATGTAGTTTAGGTTTTGTTCCAAAGAGCATTGTAACAGTTATGTCAGTATTTAGAAAAAGTTTGTTGTGTTTGATCCACTTTTCTACCTCTGTGAATTGTTCTTGCAGCACGGACTCCAGCTGCGGGAGAGTTGGTTTGCTGGTATAGATTACGGTGTTGTCTGCGTACATGTGTACAGTTGAGGCTTTGCAGATGTTAGGCAGATCATTTATGAATATTGTAAATAGCAGGGGGCCGAGTATCATTATATTTTTTTATTTTTTAAATGTATATTTTTTTGTTTTAACAAAAAATGTTTTTAACTAAATGAGTGGTGGATACACGGAGCAGCTTTCCAGCAGAGGTGGCCAGTAGGAAAAATTAAGAAAGCCTCGTTTCGACAAGCCAGTTTGAAAAGCTGTCAATAAAATTAAAACGTAATAAAATGCCCTTTATAATGGTCTCTGGAACTCTTTTTTTTTTTTTTTTTTTTTTTTTTTTTATCCTTCCCTTTACCTTTTTATATTTAATGTTTCTGTATATTAACTTGAAATGATTTAACTATTTTTATGTATATATGTTTTTATTAGACCTATCAGTGAATTGGTGAAGATATATAAGGGAATTGTATGTTTTCGGTCAGAATGGACCGTCTGAACGCCAGTTGGGAAAAGTTCTCAAATTGAATTATTCTGTGTGAAATATTAATAATTCCTTCGTAATCCTCCCCCGATGATATAAAAATAATAATAAAGGTATTTTATGTGGTGGTCTGCGCCGCGTCGGGATTCGCACAGGAGCGCTCTCTAAAGTCTCGAGTCCTCTCTCTTCGCAGGTCATGCTGGTTGGCGACTCCGGCGTGGGAAAGACCTGCCTTCTCGTGAGGTTCAAGGACGGCGCCTTCCTCGCCGGCAGCTTCATCTCCACAGTGGGGATAGATTTTCGGGTAAGGAGACCTCCTCAGATATTGGATTTTGAAGATAATTATAGGCTAATTTAGATTTTTTTAAAAAAAAATTAAAAAAAAAACATAATTTATGTTATTCGCGTTATAGGGCTTATTCGCTAAGTGGTGCAGAATGGCAAATTTGATGCAAAAATTACAGAACTTTATTTATTGAGTATGTTTAGCTAAAATTTGGCATTCTTTGCCAATTTGGGCAACAACCCCCCGTTTGTGTGCATATTGAAAAACAATCACTTTTCAGTTTGCACGCTGCGCTAAGAGATTGCGCCATCTTAAATTGATGTTATAGGCTGACAAAGGAAGGAGCGTGGATTTAGCAATATACTGCATTTACATTGTATTAATAACGTGGATCCCTGAACCCCAAACCCCTGTTTAATAGGAAAAGGAGCAAAATCATGTGTAAAAAATGTATTTTCTATTTTGGGCCGACACTGATTTCATTTTTTAATATATATATACAGTATATATATATCTCTTTTCTGTTTTCTGTTTTTGGTTATTTTTCCTGTCACACATTGGAGGTTTATTCACTAAACAGTGAATTGTAGTGCATCGCCACAAATATATAAATATACGTCTTAAATTAATTTCATAATGAGCTCCGATACATGTGAGATCAGATAAGTGATGTCACGCTATGAAGTCACTCCCAAAGGACACAGATTTCCCTCCAGATCGGCCATATTTTCCTTGACATACGTATACAGTATTAGGCTGGGGCCACATGAGCGCATGAAGTGCGCCCGTCGTAACGCGTGACGCCTGTCATAGAATATTGACGAATCATATAGGGAACAACACCCGACGTGCGCGCGCACTTTTTCCTCACACGTGAGGACGGACGCAGATTTTTGGTCAGCATCCTACATCTAGGACGCGCGTGGAGACATGTTTACGGACGTGATGCTTCCTATAGGTGGGAGTACAGGACATCAGAGCCCCGTTCAGTTCCTCAGCAGCTGCTGAATTGCTGCAGCGCAGCAATTCTGTTTGCTGCAGCAGTGTCAATGAACTCTTTGGATGCGAATTTCGAAGCAAAATGGCCGACGATTTCTTGATGAAAGATTCCGATTGTTTTTCATATGACTTGGACAAAATATGATAAAGGAAAGCAGTCAGCACAATCCGTTTTGTATGCACACACCACAAATGATAGTTTTTATTGAGTAAACGTTATGTTTACTTCTGAAACAAAATATAATTGAGCTGTAATATGTCTATGTGCAGGGGTAAATAATAAATAAAGATTTTGTGCTTTGGTGAACAAATACCTCAAAATTATCATTGCTGTACGGAATTGTTACTTGCTTCATGGCGGCGGCCATCTTGCTGTACAGAATTGTTACTTGCTTCATGGCGGCGGCCATCTTGCTGTACGGAACTGTTACTTGCTTCATGGCGGCAGCCATCTTTACTACGTCACACTCAGCTACTCGCAGCATCTCCTCGGGTCGCTGCAAGTGCTAAGTTAGCAGTGCTGAGCGGCAGAACGGCGTTCAATGGCAAGTTGCTAACTAATCTCTTGCAGCGGCTGAGCAACTGAACACGCCTCTGACGAGTGCTCATGTGACGTGTGAGACTACAAGCGGAACGGCTTCTTCAGCGGCCATATTTTTCTAGATTTTTCTTTCCATCTTCAGCGTCAACATTCATGCGCATCGTGTGGCGTCAAACATGTAAAAGTATGTCCGTTACAACAGGCGTGTTTACTGCGCTCTAACTATTTCATGTAAAGGGGAAGAAGCACAGGAAAGGTGCTTCCCTGTAACATGTATAGTTAAATGCTTCCAGAGGGAAATCGGTTTCCTGATTGTGACAGGTTTGCCAGGGAATCCTTTTTTTCCCCTTCACTTGTGGTGAATTAATACCAGCTTACAGCATGGCCACATTTTTTTCCTCTGTTGCCCCTCTATATGAATTTATTCTATCTCATGCAGAGGGAGAGCACAAGGAAAGTGCTGCCCTGCAACAAGTATAATCCATACTATGTCATGCAGAGGGAGAGCACAAGGAAAGTGCTGCCCTGAAACAAGTATAATGCACACTATGTCATGCAGAGGCAGAGCACAAGGTAAGTGCTGCCCTGCAACAAGTATAATTCATACTATGTCATGCAGAGCGAGAGCACAAGGAAAGTGCCGCCCTGCAACAAGTATAATTCATACTATGCCATGCAGAGCGAGAGCACAAAGTATAATTCATACTATGTCATGCAGAGGGAGTGCACAAAGAAAGTGCTGCACTGCAACAAGTATAATTCATACTATGCCATGCAGAGCGAGAGCACAAAGTATAATTCATACTATGTCATGCAGAGGGAGTGCACAAAGAAAGTGCTGCACTGCAACAAGTATAATTCATACTATGACATGAAGAGGGAGAGCACCAGGAAAGTGCTGCCCTGCAATAAGTATAATTCATACGCTGCACCTAGAAAACATGGAGGATCTAGCGACACTTTTCATGAAAAACCTTTCAGTGTTTGCTGACCTTGTTTTGCAACTACAGTTCCAGTTACAAGTATTTATAAAGCACCAACAAGTTCCGTAGCAATGTACAATGGGTGAGACAGAACAACAAATATGCGTACGAGTTAAACACACAGAACAGTAGGAGGACCCTGCTTGGCCAACCTGATGAGTGGCTGTGCATTATGGGGAATGTAGTTTCCAAGCATTAGTAGAGCCAAGGACCCATAACAGCTGTCTTGACAGCGGCAGATCACCTCGTAGGCGCGTTTCTCTTATGGATTATTACGCCATGAAGCTGACAAAGCAGCGAGCGTGGGATCCTGGGTGTTGTTTAAGGGTTAAATGAACAACGCCGCCTCTCGTGGGGATCGATATGAGCGCCTCGGGCCTGCTAGCACTAGACGAGCCTCCGATACAAGAAAACACCAGTAGCAATGAATTAAATATTGTGTCGGGCCTGCTCTTAATATCTCCCCAGTGGGACCTGCTCTCGCTCGTTGGTGTGTACAGAGATGGGTTCGCGGTGGGTCCTGCCGAACAAGGGCCCAGTACGCAACCTGCCGCCTCAAAACACCACCACAAGGCTCACAAAAAGGAATTGAGTGCGATTAAGAGCAATTTGCAGAGTATATTTCTCTATAGTAGCGTTAACATACTACTGTACTGCAGTGACAGCAACCTGGATGTCTCAGAACTACAAGTCCCATGATGCTCAGCTAGCTGTGCAACATGGATCCACGTAGTTCCGAAACCTCCGTGGTGCTTTTTTGAGTAAATTTACAGTATATGCAGATGGATTGTTGGCAGATTTCTTTTAATCTGCCATGGGATTATATCTCCCACAATGCACCGTAGGGCTAGAGCTGGCAAGGGCTCATGGGTGGTGTAGTTTCAGAATATCTCGGGACCTGTGCATTTGACATCCCTTTTTTTATGATTTTTTGGGGTTTCTTTACTAAACGGCAAGTAAAAACTGCGAGAGCGACGCATATAGGACAGAAAACATACCGCCCAACTGTCCTGGATCCAGCCTGACAGTCCTGATTTGCGACCCTTTAAAAAGCACAGCTTTGCAGTTGCACACCTTGTCGTGTTTATTATTCCTGTGCGTTTCGTCCTCGGTGATTATTGTGGTTTTCACACCGGCGGGCAGGCGTTTTTCAGCTTTTTTCTTTCAGTTCTGGAACATTACTGGTTTTATAATTAAATCTACAGTTTTGGTCTTATTTATGCAAATTAACGACAAGAGCGTAATTAAAAATTTATCATCTTTAAACGCATGGCTGGGAATACGCCTGGGTGGATAATAAGCGCACGTCAGACATTAATTTGCATAAAACTCCAGTGGGATTTACAAGAAAACTAACTCACCTGAGATTAATGACATGCAAATCACTATTTATGTGTATTTTCTTTGGATTTGATGAATTTTTTTTTAATGTCTTTTTTTCCTGCCATTTTACTGTCCTGACACCATTAATTATGTAATATAAGTATGAATGTTTGCACTCAAAATACACCAAATCCTTAGCTTTTACCGCAGTTTTTTATCTCCAAAAATCCATTTTTTTTCCCCTCTTGCAATCCATTGCTTCCTGGTTGCGCTACAGTAAGGATCTTAAACTCTGGCCCCTCAAACGCTGCTGAACTACAAATCCCGCGATTCTCTGCCCATCTTTTGCATTCAAAGAAGTCTAGAAATCGTAGGCCATCAACACCTGGGGGGCTGGAGTTTAACATCCCGCTGCTCTACAGGAGCCTGTGTGAGCCAAACTTCATGGCTGCATTAGAACAGCTAGTGGGAGTTAAGGCACCAGGTCGTACGCTGATCTTTTGATAATCTGATGATTTATTTACTGTAGTGGACGGCATGCACAGGCACATACATTGTTTTCATATTTTGGGGTTAATTTAGGAATCTGCGTTCCCAAAAATCACCCTAGATTCTGTTAAAAAAAACAAAAAAAATTTAAAAAAAACACCCAAAAGCTAAACATTTGTCCTTTTGTCTCAAATTCTACTTTACATGACAAAAGAGCACCTCTCCAGTAAGTGTCCTTGGGCAAGACACCTAACGGTACATACTCGCCACCCAGGACATACCGTGTTTCCCCGAAAATAAGACACTGTCTTATATTTTTTTGGCTCCCAAAAAACAAACTAGGTCTTATTTTTTTCTTGTTATGTTGGTGTTTTTTTTTTTTTGGCGGTGTACGTCTAGCAATCACTCCGCCTGTGACAGGAGCCAGCAGTAGAGGAAGCGTCTGCTAAGGCTAGGGTCAGACGAACGCATTTTTCGCGTGCGTTTAGCCGCACGAAATCACGGCCGTGCTAGCAGCAAATGACGTCCAATGCCGGGGAACATACGACGAACGGCCGCACGAAAGTTCGTCTGTGCAACGCAAGTGGCCAACGAACGCATTTTTTTGAGAACGTCAAACCGCTACTACTGACGTACAGAGTGCGCTGCGGCCGCATAGCGGCGTGTTTGCGTGATTAGGAGACGTCAGACGCTGCTCATGTCCGGCCAACATAACGTCCAGACGCAAAAGTGTTTTATTGATGATCCGTACAAAATCACGGACGAAAATGCGCATCGTATGACCGCTACCGCGTATTCCGTGAAAAAATACGTCCATTCGTTCGAACGCACTTTTTCACAGACAACGTGAAAAATGCGTTCGTCTGACCCTAGCCTAAGGTTCACGTCCGTGTTACCGCACATAAGTACGTCCGTGATAGCATACAATTGTGTTAAATGAAGCCCCACACACGAAGTACGTCCGCACAGAAGTGCGGAGGCATGACGGACGCTGCAAACGGACGCAGGTTAGGCAAGAACGTAATACTGCTAGAACGGACGTGCGGAGTGCGCCACGTCCACAACGTCCGCATAGCTTTGTGTGTGAGTGATGGAACGTGGTCAGACGGACTGCATTTATACGTCCAGCATTTTTGACGGACAGAATGTTTTTTCATTGTAATTTATTTTCCCTGCTACATCAGTTAAAAAATCCATCAGTGAAAAAAACAGACTGTGTGGCCACTACCTTGTTGTCAGTCAGTAAGTACGTCCGTCCGTATTGCACGGACGCACAGTCCGTACAAAATGCTCTCATCTGACCCTAGCCTAAGGCTGCAGTGACAGGAGTGTTCTTTGAGCAGAAGGAACGCACTGAGTGCGTCCGTGTGACCACACTTCCCTGTGTGTAGCGTGCATGTGCGCACATGAATTGCGTGCACTGCCACCGGACGTGAGTTCAGCCTCCCCGTCTAAAAGTTACGACGGCTGCAGATGGGGGAAACGAAGTGCGATCCTCCATAGGGGGATTGCTCTTTGTAGCAATGAGCACACTAAACGCTCAGCGAGGTGGCCAGACAGGTGTCAGAGTGGAAGGAACGTCCACTCTCACAGACGTTCCTTCTGCTCAAAGAACGCTGGTGTGACCAAAGCCTTATGTGGCTCTGCTCCCTCCACTGCCACCTCGCTTCCTCTGACGCCGGCATCACTGATTCTCTCCCGCGGCTCTTCAAGTTGCCTTACAACTAGGTCTTATTTTCGAGGTAGGTCTTATATTTTCGCAGTTATCAAAAAAACACACTAGGTCTTATTTTTGGGGTAGGTCTTCTTTTCGGGGAAACAGGGTACTTGAAAACGAGAGAAATCTCAATGTATCCTTCCTGGTAAAAAAAATTCATCCGTGATTTTGAACGGATCATCAATAAAACACTTTTTGCGTCTGGACGTTATGTTGGCTGGATATTAGCAGCGTCTGACGTCTCCTAATCACGCACACACGCCGCTAGTGGACGCAGCGCACTCTGTATGTCAGTACTAGCGGTATCACGTTCTCGAAAAAATGCGTTTGTTTGCCGCTTGCGTTGCGCGGCCGCACTTTCGTGTGGCCGCACTTTCGTGCGGCCGTACTTCGTATATTGCCCCTCATTTGCTGCTACTACGGCCGTGATAAAGTGCGGCTGCACGCGCGTTCGCACTGTGTTCGTCTGACCCCAGACTAAACTGCAGACTGTCAGCTTTAATTTGAGGGTATGTACATCCAACTCAGGTGAACGGTGTAGGACTTACAGCAGTTTGCAGATGTGCCCCCACTTGTTAAGGGACCAAAAGTAATGGGACAGAATAATAATCATAAATCAAACTTTCCCTTCTTAATACTTGGTTGCAAATCCTTTGCAATCAATCACAGCCTGAAGTCTGGAACGCATAGACATCGCCAGACGCTGGTTTCATCCCTGGTGATGCTCTGCCAGGCCTCTACTGCAACGGTCTTCAGTTCCTGCTTGTTCTTGGGGCATTTTCCCTTCAGTTTCGTCTTCAGCAAGTGAAACGCAGCTCAATGGGATTCAGGTCAGGTGATTGACTTGGCCATTGCATAACATTCCACTTCTGTCCCTTCAAAAACTCTTTGGTTGCTTTTGCAGTATGCTTTGGGTCATTGTCCATCTGCACTGTGAAGCGCCGTCCAATGAGTTCTGCAGCATTTGGCTGAATGTGAGCAGATAATATTGCCTGAAACACTTCAGAATTCATCCTGCTGCTTTTGTCAGCAGTCACATCATCAATAAATACAAGAGAACCAGTTCCATTGGCAGCCATACATGCCCACGACATGACACTACCACCACCATGCTTCACTGATGAGGTGGTATGCTTAGGATCATGAGCAGTTCCTTTCCTTCTCCATACTCTTCTCTTCCCATCACTCTGGTACAAGTTGATCTTGGTCTCATCTGTCCATAGGATCTTGTTCCAGAACTGTGAAGGCTTTGTTAGGTGTTGTTTGGCAAACTCTAATCTGGCCTTCCTGTTTTTGAGGCTCACCAATGGTTTACATCTTGTGGTGAACCCTCTGTATTCAGTCTGGTGAAGTCTTCTCTTGATTGTTGACTTTGACACACATACACCTACCTCCTGGAGAGTGTTCTTGATCTGGCCAACTGTTGTGAAGGGTGTTTTCTTCACCCGGGAAAGAATTCTTTGGTCATCCACCAGTTATTTTCCATGGTCTCCCGGGTCTTTTGGTGTTGCTGAGCTCACCGGTGCGTTCCTTCTTTTTGAGAATGTTCCAAACAGTTGTTTTGGCCACGTCTAATGTTCTTGCTATCTCTCTGATGGGTTTGTTTTGTTTCTTCAGCCTAATGATGTCTTGCTTCACTGATAGTGACAGCTCTTTGGATCTCTTCTTGAGAGTTGACAGCAACAGATTCCAAATGCAAATAGCACACTTGAAATGAACTCTGGGCCTTTTATCTGCACATTGTAATTGGGGTAATGAGGGAATATCACACACCTGGCCATGGAACAGCTGAGAAGCCAATTGTCCCATTACTTTTGGTCCCTTAACAAGTGGGAGTCTCATCTGCAAACTGCTGTAAGTCCTACACCGTTCACCTGAGTTGGATGTACATACCCTCAAATTAAAGCTGACAGTCTGCAGTTAAAGCACATTGTGTTTATTTCATTCCAAATCCATTGTGATGGTGTATAGAGCCAAAGATGTTAGAATTGTGTCAATGTCCCAATATTTCTGGACCTGACTGTATATATATATAGATTAGATGTATTTTTTTATTTTAAAAAATAGGTTTTTTTAAATATATTTTAGGTGTTTTTTACTAAAATACATATATTCTCTGTGTTTACAGTGTTTTTTATTTAGTAAAAAATATATTTTGGTATTTAAAAATATATTTTCTGTGTGTGTATGTGTAATATATATATATATATAAAATCCTGGAAACCCCGCACTCCAAGTGTAAATTCAGATAGGTGCTCCGGTGCTGGAATCAAGCCGATGCATAGATAGAAATTCAAAAGAGAGAGACCGCATATATATATATATATTTTCCCATAAGCAGCTCGTGTTAGCTTCCAAGATATTAGAGCCTCAGTGCAAAAAATCCTAAACAATTTTTTTTCTTTATTTATATATATCTTATACATTTTTAAAAATGTGTGTGTGTGTGTGTGTGTGTGTATATATATATATGTATGTATGTCATGTGCACAGTATTTTTATTTTGTAAAAAATATATTTTAATTAAATATGTTTTGTTTTTATATATAAATATTTATACACTATTTTAAATATATATTAAAAAAATGAAAAATAGTGTTTGTGTGTGTGTGTACACAGACACAACACACACACACACACACACACACACTCTTTTTCATAAATTAAAAATCTGTCTTTGAAGAGGAGCTCCTGGTCATTATTATTTTCGATCTCACGTTGCAGTGTAAGTCGCCATCAAGTCTTATAGCAGGATCTTGTTAACAATATCGGCTGGCAGAACTGTATTCACAATGAACCTGCCAGCGCTGACGGCTCCTGAGAGAGACACTTTCTTTCCCTCATTATTAACAGCCTCTGATTAGTTTTTTTATACACATCATTTGTATCAATTAAGAGTAAAATTACTTTCCAGTCCTGCTTATGTGGAAGGATAATACGCCGCGGGATTGGCGGCCTGCTGTCTGATGGGTAAATTCGCCTGTCTTGGAGAATCCTCTTGGTCTTGATTTTTTTTTTTTTTGTCTCGTTTTCATAGATCTTCAAGTGGGGTTTATTCACTGAACTGTAACAATAAAAAATAACATTTTTAAACCCTCAGCTCTCATTATTTTTTGGCCATTGGCCGTTTTGGATTAAAATCAGCAACTCCCTCTATTTTAAATCGACAGCCTCTATTTTTGACTCAAATCCCTCTTTTCCTCTTTTTTCCATCTAATGTCGCGCTTTCTAAAGGCTCCGCCCTCAGCCGATCCTCTTCACTTTGGTTGATGTGATTGGCTGTCACATCGACCGCGCAATATTGTGATGTGAAGACTGTCCTAGTGCACCAGATGCAGAACTCCCACATCATGAAGGGGTTAAATTAGCATACTTGGCTTTTTTTCTTATATCATTTTATGCATTGTGTTATTTTTTTCTTAAAAAAAATTTAATTACATTTTTCATTCATAAAATAATTAAAACGCAGAACAAAAATCTTTAAATTTTTTTTTAAAATCTAAAAAAACTTAAAATCCAAACTTTACTTTTTTAATACATCTTCTTGGAAAAATGTGAAAAGGGGTGTATATATTTTACATATTTTCAAGAAAATCTACATTTAAAAAAACAGATTGTTATTGATTTTTATTTGCATTTTTTTTATTGTTTAAAAACCAAAAATATTTTTTTCTGGTTTTTAAATATTAAAGAAAATCTAAAAGAAATCTAATTTTTTTAACATAAAAACGAAAAAGGCAAGATTTTTTTAAAAAAGGGTGTGTGTGTGTGTATGTATATATGACAGCTGTTAAAAGAAAAAGAAAAAAGTACAATCTCTCTGCAGAGATATATATATATATGTGTGTGCATGTAGCACACAATAGAGCCTTTATAAAGTAACAAAAAATTAATTTTTAAATATTTATTATAAATAAAATTTTTTTTTTATTTTTCTACATATTTTTGGTTACTATATGAAGACTTTATTGTAAGCTACTGTACATGTCCTTGGTTTTCTTACTGACGCACATAAATCGCAGCAGTGGAGCAGGAACCTGGATAGTAAATCTTGAGCACAGAGACTTGAGCTCAAATATATATATATATATATATATATATGTATATCTGCAGAGAGATTGTACTTTTTTCGTGTTTTTTTTTTTTTTTCCCTTTAACAGCTGTCATGGAAACATTTTTCCTTCCAGATACGTGTACGACACGCTCGGCATATGAGATCCTGCATCCTGGTGATTTCATTTAATTCAGAAGTGCTCTTTGGATTCAGTGATGGTACGGCTTCAGAGCGCCTCGCCGTCCCGATGGCGCTATCTGTCTTTTTATGTGACAGCGTCTTTTTTCATTCTCTGTTATTCTCTGTTCCCGAGCCACATGCTGCGCTTAATACCAGAGCCTCAATATTAATTAGCAACGGCAGACTGTGTGATTCCAGAAAATGTAGCGTAACGGTATTAAAAGAATGTCTTTAAAGAAGGCCTACTGTTTGAGGAGGGAATCAGTCGTCTCTGCTTAGCGGAGGGATTCTGTTTGATTTTCCCCCTATGTTACATTTCACAGACAGGTTAACGAGGAATGCCACTTATGCCAACATGTTGCGTAGTGCAGTACATCTATCAGTTTTTACTACAGTATACAGGGGCGGACTCGGGCGCACTCGGGCACGGCCCGCGGGTTGAGGGGGACCCGGATCCCACGCTGGGTTCTCGCGCTGCAATCCGATCGCATTCGGATTGCAGGCGGTCCAGCAGTTCATGGCCGCGGTGGATATATATATATATATATATATATACCCAAGTTAATCATGTGCACGTAGGACTCAGAGCATCCTCTGAGATTTCCATAATGCACTTCCTGTTTCCCACATAGTGGAATGCTGGGAGCTGGTCTGCAAATCCCAGCATCTGATTGGCTGTTACCTTTTTTTATCGTGGGTGATGGTTACCGATGGCTCGTTGTAGTGATGTAATTTCAGGATGGTTGCATCCGCTCTGACACCATGTCATATCTTTTGGGTGGAATATTTTTATCGCCAGTGACAGTCACCGAGGGCTTTGTGTAGTGATGTCATTCCAAGATGGCCATCTACAATCCTGACAGCCACAGAGGTCTTGGTGTATAGTGATGTCATTCCAAGATGGCCGCTTTCACTTTGACACCATATCAGATCTTTAGGGTGGAATTTTTTTATCGCCAGTGACCGTCACAGAAGGCTTGGTGTATAGTGATGTCATTCCAAGATGGTCGCTTTCGCTCTTACACTATAGCAGATCTTTTAGGGCGGAATTTTTATCTTCACTGACGGTCATCGAGGGCTCGGTGTAGTGATGTCATTCCAAAATGGCCACCTCCAATCTGCTCTGACACCATGTAAAATCTTTAGGGTGTAATTTTTTTATTGTCACTGACGATCACGGAGGGCTTGGTGTAGTGATGTCATTCCAAAATGGCTGCCTCCGCTCTGACACCGTATCAGATCTTTAGGGTGGAATTTTTTTTATTGACCCTGTTGGTTATGGAGTGTTGGTATAGTGATGTCATTCCAAGATGACACCATAGCAGATCTTTAGGGTGGAATTTTTTTATTGACACTGATGGTCACTGAGGTCTTGGTGTAGTGATGTCATTCCAAAATGGCTGCCGGTGACCGTCACTGAGGGCTTTGTGCAGTGATGTCATTCTAAGATGGCCACCTACAATCCAGACAGCCACAGAGGGCTTGATGTATAGTGATGTAATTCCAAGATGTCCGCCTTCGCTCTGACACCGTATCAGATCTTTATGGTGGAATCTTTTTAATGTCACTGACGGTCACCGAGTGCTTTGTGTAGTGATGTCATTCCAAGATGGCCACCTCTGCTCTGACACATGTCATATCTTTAGGGTGGAATATTTTTATCGCCAGTGACAGTCACCGAGGGCTTTGTGTAGTGATGTCATTCCAAAATGGCCGCCTCCGCACTAACACCATGGCAGACAGTCAGGGTGGAATAACTGCTGAGCTTCCTTTCCCTTGGCCAAAGGCAAATGGCCTCCTGTACGTGTTGCTGTTTAAACCGATTTGTGTAAGGAAACGCTCAGATCACTGAATGCTTATATTTCTCAAGCTACTTTATTTCTTTAATTCCTCCTCCCTCGCATGCCGTTACCCCGTTACCCCGCTGAGTTTTGAGTAACGATCCAGTCGTCGCAGCTAATTAGCAGTCTCGGAAATCAGATTAATCCATGTGCTTCAAACACGCTTTGTGTCTTTGAAACCGTTCTGTGTGAGGGGGGGGGGATGCAAGCCATGGACTCTGTTACCAGATTGCTCCTTTCCAGCCCGTGGACTTAATTAGAAGCGGGTATACGTGTGTGGGTAACTACGTCGCCGCGGCCCATTGACTTAATCATTTCTGCTTCATTATTCCGACCTAAGCGAGCGGATCGGTCGGAGTCGGTTCCTGCTTATTGATTCCTGGGTTTAAAAAAAAAAAAAAAGTAAATAAGCAGTGATTAATGAGCGGCACATCCTGGGAACGAGAGCGCTGTTTTTGTGATAAATAGTACGGAATAAGAACTATGGATTCCTGGTAGAAGAAACCATGGAGAGAGCTCTGCTTGGAAGGATCAGCCGACTCTGCGACTTTGCAGCAGTGATTGAAGTGGAATTAGGCTGGAAGATGGTCGCCATTATGAGCCAGGCGGCCATCTTGTTCAGAATATTGGTTCACTTGAAAATAACTAGGTAGATTTCAGTAGAAACTAGAATGAAGCTTACATAGAATCTTAAGGAATGTGTTAGATTAACAGAGAAGCAATTAAAATAAGGGAAGATCCGGCTGCTCTTGGCACGGAGAGACAGGATGACGAATGGATACATGAAGGTCACTAAGGCCTGCAGAGAGACAAAGAGAGCGTAGAAACCAGACCATGTCTTATCTGGAACAAATAAACATAGCCACAAGGGAGGTGGGCACGGCCCGGATTGAGTGCGGCAGCAAATCACGAACTGTCAGACTAACATGAAGCTTGCCAATTTAATGGATTGTCTTTGTATTAGGTTAAGGGAGGTATTAACCCACGTGGGGTGGGAGAGTGTCATCGGGAGGTGGGCTAATTGGGATGTACCTAATTATGTATTGGAGGTATAAGATTTCATGTGACTGTGTAATCGGGGCTCATTCTTTGCGATTGAATCCTGTTTGAGCATCTGTTGTGATATCACAATAAAGTTTGCCTTTCCTGAAGAGACTCGTGTTCAGACAATCCTTGCTCGTGTCCGGTCCGGCCTCGTCCCGAGTGAACCTAGCAGATTCCGGTTACATGATGACCAACCCGGCAACACATAGATGCCTCCGTAGTACATGTCCCACACTGCTTGGCAAGCTCTATGGGACCTTTCTGGGCAAAAATTTGTTGTGGAGATATTTTATTTTATTTTTTTGTTGTTGAAAAATTAAAAAAAAAAAATTCATTGCAGATCCAGTATGTTCCACCAGTTATTGACCAATCAAACGATTCTCGGAGAAACATGGAGGACATAAATAAGGGTGTGTACACAAAAAACACAATTCTACACACACTTCTCAAAATGGTTCTTTGTACAACCATATCCTCATGCATACACAGTCAGAATGAGAAAAAAAGTATAGCACATGTATATACGGTAGCTTTTCTCCATTCAGATACCTTTGTGTCCCTGTTATACGACCAGCTCTGTTATATGGGTCAGGAATTGTTATTCCCTGGGTCTCCGATTGACTGGGCTTCTGGGGGAAGTTACGATTTTAGATTTAAAGCCCTGTTTTAAAAAGACCTGCACATAAACCAAAGTGATTTCTGTACTTGGTGTCCCTTTAAGACTCGCTGAGCATCATGGGACACTTACTTGAGCAATATCTGCAATGGGAAGGCCAACACTTCTCTAGATGGCTAGTTAGTGACATCTTAATGATGGTCCTGTCTTGTAAGGGAGAGGTTTGGAGGTTTGCCATTACTATCATCATTGTAATTGATGTTGCCGCTTTGTTTTTGTTGAGCCTTGGTCAGGTAAGCGTTGGGAGGCACCTGAAAGCAGCTTCCTGAAAGTATATATGTTTTTGTGTGCTGCCATGTGTAAAACCTGATTAAATAACGTGTGTTCAGGCCGACACAGGCGATACAGAGCCCCGTTCAATACCTCAGCAGCTGCTGAATTGCTACAGCCCAGCAATTCAGTTTGCTGCAGCAGTGTCACTGAACGCTTTGGATGCGAATTTCAAAGTAAAATGGTTGATTTCTTAATGAAAGATTCAGATTTTTTTTCGTATGACTCGGACAACAGTTGAGGTATATATGGTAAAGAAAAGCAGTCGGCACAATTCCGTTTTGTATGCACACACCACAAATGATAGTTTTTATTGAATAAACGTTATGTTTACTTCCGAAACAAAATATAATTGAGCTGTAATATATGTCTATGTGCAGGGGTAAATAATAAATAAATATTTTGTGCTTTGGTGAACAAAAACCTCAAAATTAACATTGCTGTACGGAATTATTACTTGCTTCATGGCGGCGGCCATCTTGCTGTACGGAATTGTTACTTGCTTCATGGCGGCGGCCATCTTGCTGTATGGAATTGTTACTTGCTTCATGGCGGTGGCCATCTTGCTGTACGGAATTGTTACTTGCTTCATGGCGGCGGCCATCTTGCTGTATGGAATTGTTACTTGCTTCATGGCGGCGGCCGTCTTGCTGTACGGAATTGTTACTTGCTTCATGGCGGCGGCCATCTTGCTGTATGGAATTGTTACTTGCTTCATGGCGGTGGCCATCTTGCTGTACGGAATTGTTACTTGCTTCATGGCGGCGGCCATCTTGCTGTATGGAATTGTTACTTGCTTCATGGCGGCGGCCGTCTTGCTGTACGGAATTGTTACTTGCTTCATGGCGGCGGCCATCTTGCTGTATGGAATTGTTACTTGCTTCATGGCGGCGGCCGTCTTGCTGTACGGAATTGTTACTTGCTTCATGGCGGCGGCCATCTTGCTGTATGGAATTGTTACTTGCTTCATAGCGGCGGCCATCTTTACAACGTCACACTCAGCTACTCGCAGCATCTCCTCGGGTCGCTGCAAGTGCTAAGTTAGCAGTGCTGAGCGCTAGAACGGCGTTCAATGGCAAGTTGCTAACTTAGCACTTGCAGCGACTGAGGTACTGAACGCGCCTCAGGTTCAGGAGGTCCAGATCCAAAGCATCCATAGAAGGCTGGCTGTACATATTTGGATGTAGGAGTGGGCATGCTGGGAAATGTAGTTCAGTATCCTCTGGGCATTCCACGTTTATCCATAAATGGTTTGTGATGGCAAGAAGGGCAATATTAAAGTAGTGATGTCCAAACTCCGGCCCCCAGATGTTCCTGAACTACAACTCCCAGAAATCTCTGACTGCATTAGATGGATGGGAGTTGTAGTTCAGGGACTTCTGGGGGGCCGGAGTTTGGACATTCCTGTGTTAAAGGGTCTATTCACAAAGCACCAAAATTACGTGCAATTTCGGTGCTTTGTGTTTTGGCCCATTTCGGCGCACGTCGGCGATTCTATTTCAACGAAAATACTGTGAATTCACTATTTAGCGAATGGTCACTGTATTTTTGATTTGGAGTCGCCAAAGCAGTTATCGGATTTCTGCGAAAACCCCTGAATTGTGCCGATAACTGCCGAATTAGCATCGGCAAATTTCACCGACCTGGAAAAAAAAAAGGCTCTTGATCTCCTAATAGGCGTGTAAATCAGTCAAAATGTGTCTAAATAATAAAAACGGTCCTTTTTAAAAATTAATATAAAAGGACTGTTACAGAATAATCAAAAGTCTATTAACCCCTTCACTGCGGAGGACGCGCTCAGCACGTCCACCCGCTGAGCGCGTCCTCCCTTTGGGCCAGCGATCGGCCGGGTTCCGGCCAATCGCTGCGCCCCCCGGTGCGGGCTGACATCCTCGATGTCAGCCCGGAACCGCCGCCGGCCTAATTAGATGCCATTGCGGCGGCGCGATGACATCTAATTCAGGCGCCCCCCCCCCACCGCATGTGCGGAGGAGGCGCCTGAAAGGGAGGGGGGGAGGTCCTTCGGACCTCTCTCCCTCCCGATCGCCGGCGTTGCGGGGTTTAATCCAGGCACCGTTTGGAAGGGCACAGCCTGCCCTTCCTAACGGTACCTGGAATTAACCCCATGGGGGCTGGATCACGATTCGGCGCCGAAAAGCGCCGGTTCGTGATCCTTTCCCGGAGCTGGCCGACATCTTGGATGTCGGCCAAGCTTCCGGGAATGCCCCCTGAGGACTGGCGTCATCGTGCATAGCACGATGACGCCAGTCCTGGAGTTAACCCCTAACTGCCACCAATGGTGGGGATAGGGGGTTCCAATGAACCCCCTATCTCCAGATCTGTGGCAGTTAGGGGTTAATGTTTGATATTGTTGGATCGGCCAGGGCATGGCCGTTCCAACGATACCAAACATGAGCATGAAAAAAGTTTAAAAAAAAAAAAAAAAAAAAATATAAAAAAAAAAATAAACAAGTTTTTTTTTCTTTTTTTGGTTCGTTAATGCAGCAATATTGTTCCCATTTCAATTATAATGTGAACAATGATGCTGCACTAACGATTTTTGTATGCGGTGCATTTGTTAAAAATCGTGTAATTTTCCCCCAAAAAAATGTAACGAGACCCCATCTCTAATCTTTTTAACAAGCGCACCCCATACAAAATATAACCGCAATTGCTCGCATGTTAAAATGTGAAAAAAAAACCACTTTACACTTTGTAAATTATTGAAAATTCATATTTTATTGCATTTTTTGTTATAATATACAGACAGGTCATGACGTATACATATAATAATGACATATTATTAATCTGCCAAGTCTGCCGGAAAGAACGATATATAATATGTCTGGGTCATATACTAAAATAAGCCTTCAAAACACGTTTAAACATGATGAGCAAAACCAGTAAAAATGACCTCAGCACAGAGGCGGGAAATGCCTCAGCAGCGAAAGGGTTAAAAAAACCAAAAAATTAAAAAAATGTCGTCTTAAAAATACAAAAAGTTCTTTTTAAAAAGAAAAGAAAAAGGGGTTTTGCAGAAAATAAATAGAATAAAAGGGGTTTTAAATTATAATTTTTTTTTTACATTGATCCTATGGGATTCGCCTAAACCTGTCGAACGGAAACACCGGAAATCAGGGCATTTCGGTGCAATTCGCCGTTTTCTGAATAGACGACACGATAAGTCTACTATGGGGCAATTTTGGTGCCTTCGAATTATGGTGAATTGTGGGTAATTGCGTCGTATTCCGCCTGTATTTGGTGAATAGACGTATTGACACAAATTTGCACCGAACGGGGAAATTCACTGTTTGGTGCAATTCGGGGCCAATTTGGGGGAGGTTAATGAATATTTTCTTTATTTTTTTGGGGATGGAGATGAGGCTTGTTCAAAGAGCTAGCAATCTATGGCTATGGTGGGAATGACCATTAATATGCACGGCACCGGTCATTTAATTCACCCCCCCAGCCTTAAAAAGGATTAAAAGTGCCATTTCTGGCGTTCGTGGGAACCAAGAGGTAGTAAATAGCTTCCAGCGTGCCAGATGGTAGCACATCCCAACACACATTGTGTGGGTTACTATTTAACGACAGCGCCTCCCCGCACGCGGTTGCTAGAAGTTTTGAATGCACAACTATTCCTGGAAAGTGAACCTGGCAGCCAGAGGGGCCTTCATCAAACCTGAGCTGCTAAAACCCCCCCAGCAATAATACACATGTCTGTTAGACCCCTTCAAATGGATACTGTCAGGGTTAGTCAAAGAGATCTGAATTGCTGGCGTCTGGCGAAAGGTAACCGAACGCTGAGTTACCTCTCCTGGCCATTCGGCTATTCAGAGAGCAGGCAGTTCGCCAAATGTTGGTGAATTGCCTGCACATACGGTGCCTGTTCGAGGGCAGTGAAATCCCCATAGAGAAGCAATGCTTCATCTATTCAGAGAACAAAAAACAGCAGTGAAAGGTTGCCGAATTGCCCTGCCATTCAGTGGTTTCATTCGACAGGTTTAGGCTAGGGTCAGACGAAAGCATTTTCCCCCGCGAACGTGAAAAAGTGCGTCCGAACGCATTGACGTATTTTTTCACGGAATGCGCAAAAACGGTCAGACGACGCGCATTTTCGGGCGTGATTTTGTACGGATAGTCAATAAAACTCTTTTTGCATCTGGACGTTATGTAGGCTGGACATTAGCAGCGTCTGACATCTCCTAATCACGCAAACACGCCGCTATGCCGCAGCGCACTCTGTACGTCAGTACTAGCGGTTCAGCATTCTCAAAAAAATGCGTTCAAATTCCACTTGCGTTGCACGGCCAGACTTTTGTGCGGCCGTACATCGTATATTGGCCGTCATTGCCCGTCATCTGCCGCTAGTGCGGCCGTAATTATGTGCGCCAGAACGCACGTTAAAAGTGCGCTGGTCTGACCCCAGCCTTATTCAGACGAATCCCATAGGCTTCGATGTTAAAAATATTCCTGTTTTGATCCAATATCTAATAAACCGTTTATTATTTTATTCTGCAGTAAAAAAGTCTTTTATTTATAGATTTTTTTTGTAGGATCTTTTTAGGCATTTTTCGGGGTTTTTTGCGAAAAATTATTTTCCGTTTATTTTTTTAAATCGTTTTTTCTTGTTTCTGTAACAGCCCTTTTTATTATCATTCATTGGATCTTTATATGTACATTTCAGTCATTTTCGTTCTGTAGTTTCTTTGCAAACATACTTGCAAACGAGACAAATCTCAATGTATCCTTCCTGGTAAAATCCTTGAAGAAAAAAACCCCCCAAAAAACAGCGTTTCACTTTTCAAACATTCAAGCGTACGTTTTTTTTTTCACTCCATTCATCTGCGCTGTCGGCTTTTTCCGGCGACTGCTCTGCGCTGTGATTGGCTCCTGCTCGGATTTCTTCGGCGTGGTTAATCCAGATGTTTTTGCGGGTTTCAGTGAGCGTTCCCTGGGTTTTGCGGTGAGTGTTCGGCGGCTTTTCAGCGGCTTTTCCCTGCACTACGACGGCCCTGTGGTGCTTGCTGAATACAACGCACGGTCGCCGAAATGGGATCGCTGAATCGCACTGAATTGCGGTGACTTTTCGATTCTCTTTGAATAACCGGTTTGTAATTTTTTAAATTTAACCCTTTCCATGCGGCAGACGCGCTCAGCGCGTCCTGCCGCATGGCCACTTCGCTGTGGAGGACGTGCTCAGCGCGTCCTCCCTTTGCTGCGGTGATCGGTCGGGATTCGATCGCGGCGGCCCCTGATGCGGGCTGACATCCTCGATGTCAGCCCAGCCTCCGGCACCCTGGCGGGCACGATAGACGTCATCGTGCCTGCGCGATGACGTGTATTTCAGGCACCCACCCCCCCCGCCATTGCGGGGAAGGTACCTGAAGGGGAGGGGCCCTCCCCGTCCGTGCGGGCCATCGAGTAAAGACAGGTACTGCTTGGAAGGGCACAGTCTGCCCTTCCAAGCAGCGGCTGTCTTGAACCCCTAGGGGGCTGGATCGCGATATGGCGCTAACATGCGCCGTATCGCAGTCCCCTCCCGGAGCTGGCCGACATCTTGTATGTCTGCCAAGCTTCCGGGATATCCCCCTAACGACTGGCGTCATCGCGCATAGTGCGATGGCGCCAGTTTCGATATTAACCCCTTGCTGCCACCTATGGTGGAGCTAGGGGGTTCCAATGAACCCCCTATCTCCCAAACCATGACAGCTAGGGGTTAATGTTTGATATCAATGGAATGGCCAGAGTGTGGCCTTTCCAATGATACCAAAAATGACCATGTATAATGTAAAAAAAATAAAAATAAAAAAATTAAGAATTAAAAAAAAATTTAATTTTGTTTTTTTTAGTGCAGCAATATTGTTCCCATTTCAATTATAATGTGAACAATGATGCTGCACTAACAATTTTTTCTATGAGGGGCGTTTGCTAAAAAACACGTAATTTTCCCCCAAAAAAGTAACGATTCCCCGTTTCTAATTTTTTTAACAAGCGCACCCCATAGAAAATATAACCGCAATTCCTCGCATGTTAAAATGTGAAAAAAAAAACACTTTACACGTTGTAAATGATTGAAAATTCAAATTTTATTGCATTTTTTGTTATAATATACAGACAGGACATGACGTATACATATAATAATGATATATTATGAATCTGCCGAGTCTGACGGAAAGAACGATATATAATATGTCTGGGTTGTATAATAAAATGTGACTTCAAATCGCATTTAAACACGAGGAGCGAAACCGGTAAAAATTAGCTTAGCACAGAGGCGTGAAAAGGCTCAGCAGCGAAAGGGTTAAGTTGATTTTGCTCAGCTTTTCTCCCTCTCCCGCACGCCGCTCCTCCTTTTAGCTCAGGGGCTTCTGAACACGGATGTCCCGGAAGCCTTTCTATGTAATTTGTGCTTCTATGCAGCTTGAGCGCTGTGCTTTGCGTCCAGGTTGTGATCTGACCCTGTATGGAGCTTAGTTTGAAAACCTCTGCGTTTTAAAAAAAATGATGGCAGGTCGTTGTGGGAGATGTAGTCCTATAACATCTGGAATAGAAAGAGTGGCTGAGCATCATGGGAAGTGTAGTTCTGTGACAGGAATCTCAAACTCTTCCCCCCCCCCAGATGTTTCTGAACTACACCTCCCATGAGTCTCTGTCCCTCTATTGCATTCAAAGAATTCTGGAATTTGTAGGCAATAAACATCTGGAGGGCCAGAGTTTGAGATCCCTGTTCTATGACATCTGAGGTATAACGAGTGGCTGAGCATCATGGGGAGTGTAGTTCTATGACATCTGAGGTATAACGAGTGGCTGAGCATCATGGGGAGTGTAGTTCTATGACATCTGAGGTATAACGAGTGGCTGAGCACCATGGGGAGTGTAGTTCTATGACACCTGAGGTATAACGAGTGGCTGAGCATCATGGGGAGTGTAGTTCTATGACATCTGAGGTATAACGAGTGGCTGAGCTCGAAGAGATATGGGATATAAAGAGTGACCGAGCGTCGTAGAAAGATGTGAGGTATATGAGCTATACGAAGTGCCTGAGCATCATGGGAATGGTAGTTTTATGGTATTTGATATATAAAGAGTGGCTGAGCATCACGGGAAGTGTAGTTGTATGATATCTGAAATATAAAGAGTGGCCGAGCATCATGGGAGATGTAGTTCTATGCCATCTGGGTTATATAGAGTGGCTGAGCACCATGGGAAGTGTAGTTCTATGACATCTGTGGATATAAAGAGTGTCTGAGCACCATGGGACGTGTAGCGCTGAGATATACGAGGTATCAGGAGTGGCTGAGCATCATGGGTAGGGTAGTTCTATGACACCTCAAATATATAACGAGTGGCTGGGCATCATGGGACACGTAGTCTAAGACCTCTTGGGTGTAAAAAAAACGACAGAGAATCATAGGACGTCTATATATAAAGAGCGGCTGAGCATCATGGAGAGTGTGTGGAGCTCTAAGATGTGGGATATAGAATGGCTGAGCACCATGGGAAGTGTAGTTTCTAAGCCATGAGGGGTGCGTAGGTTGCTGAGCTCTATATACGATACAGTTACCGAGCTGACACTAATGGATCTGGATATATACGTGCTGCGTGTATCTCGTTAGGAATGAAAATATTGCTCTTTCTGGGCGATATGTCTCTCGGGAAGCGCCGCGCAGCACACTCTCCTCTCGCCACATTGCGAATTTTCCATTTTAAGGAATTAATATACAGTTGCTGCTTATTCCGGGGGGAAATATTAGATTTTTTTTTTTTATCATTCCATAAATTAAAGGCTCTATAAGTAGATCTCGCGCTGGATCTTACGTCCATAATCCATTTTTTTTTTTTTTTAAATTCTTTATTAAAGGCCGACGTGATCTAATTTCGTTTCGTTATTACGTTTGGAGCTTATGACCGCGCGGGGAGGGCAGAATCTATTCTCCTGACGCGTTAAGAGACTAAAATAACAGTAAAATTAACAGAGTGCGGAAAAACAAATCCCAATAACGATCGCGCACAAAGTGCGATGCTATTTTATTAGACGTACTGATATGATTATATATGCCGTGCGCGGTATTTAAAATATCTTTATACAGTATATTTATTACATTTCACTATGGTAAGTAACATGCCAGGGTGTCACGCCAACACTCGACGTTGTGTGAGGTTATGTCTTGTTACCAGCAGAGGCGTAACTAGAAACCTCAGGACCCAGGTGCAGGAACCATAATGGGGCCCCCCCACCCTAGGTAAAATATATCTTGCCCCCCCTCCCGTCAGCATGCATTGGTCCCCTCAAGGTCCACAATGTTGACTCTAGAAATCAGTGTCCCATTTTTTCCATACTATTTTTAATGTAATGTGCACTATTAGGGTTGTTCAGAGAAAGGTGAAAACCAGGGGAATGGCAGGAGAAGAGAACAAGCTGCTAGACCAAATAGCCGATTTGGAAAGTAAGATAAATGTGAGAATTTTTCTGGTATGTCTATTTTGACCTCGAATTTTCATTTCTCCAGTCATTCTCCTGGTTTTCACCTCTCTCTGAATAACCCTGTATGTACCTCACAGAGCTCCACAGCAATAAACCTCACAGTAATGTGCGCTGTGTATGAACGTATCACAGAGCTCCACAGAAATAAAACTCACAGCAATGTGCGGTGTGTATGAGCGTATCACAAAGCTCCATAGTAATAAACCTCACAGTAATGTGCAGTGTGTATGCGCATATCACAGAACTCCACAGCAATAAAACTTACAGTAATGTGCAGTGTGTATCAGTGTAAATCAGAGTTTTACAGCAACAAAACCCACAGTAATATGTGTGGAGTGTATCACAGAGCTCCAAAAGAAAAAACTCCCAAGTATAAAATAAATAAAAAAATAATAATATAAAATATAGCAAGCCCCCAGGCAGGCGAGTGTGGGCCCCCCAGATTCAAGGGCCCGGGTGCGGTGGCACCCTCTGCACCCCTGGTAGTTATGCCCCTGGTTACCAGGCAGGATTGTGTAACGCTTTGTGCGAATAAATTGGGGTCTATTCACAAAGCACCGAAATTGAATGCAAATTCGGCAACAATACAAAGCATTCACTGTCACAGGTAGACATACCCATCTCTCTGTGTCTAGCTATCGGTATATCTACCGCGATATGTATTATATAGGCATATTTATATCTATAAATACAGAAAAAATGGCGTCGCGCCCATACTCACCGGAGCGGCAGCAACTGCCAGGAGTAACAGCCCAGCCAATGTATAAAACATAACAAGGAAAAAAGGTGTCATCTGCGCTCGTTTCTATATGTTCCATTATACAACAAAACTGAGGTTTTTGTTTGTTTCAATGGCCATTGCAACGTAAGCCCACTCTCCACTTCACGGCACCTCTTTACAGAGTGAGTACCTAACAATTGTACCAAAAGGCCGCTCTACTGAGCAGCTCCAAGCCCCTCCTGCTGCTTTTCAGCCAAGGAGAGGCAGCGATATGGTGGGTTTTATTTATAAATTGGTACAATTGTTAGGTACTCACTCTGTAAAGAGGTGCTGTGAAGTGGCGAGTGAGCTTACGTTGCAATGGCCATTGAAACAAACAAAAACCTCAGTTTTGTTGTACATGGAACACATAGAAACGAGCGCAGATGACACCTTTTTTCCGTGTTATGTTTTATACATTGGCTGGGCTGTTACTCCTGGCAGTTGCTGCCACTCCGGTGAGTATGGGCGCGTCGCCATTTTTTCTGTATTTATGAATATCATGCTTGTCACACCAGTCCGTCGTTCTGCAGCTGTTCCTCTTTCCATGTTTTTGTTTTTAATCCCAAATGGGAAGTGTTTGGTGTGTGTATAAATAAAACCCACCATATCTTTGCCTCTCCTTGGCTGAAAAGCAGCAGGAGGGGCTTGGAGCTGCTCAGTAGAGCGGCCTTTTGGTACAATTGTTAGGTACTCACTCTGTAAAGAGGTGCCGTGAAGTGGCGAGTGAGCTTACGTTGCAATGGCCATTGAAACAAACAAAAACCTCAGTTTTGTTGTACATGGAACACATAGAAACGAGCGCAGATGACACCTTTTTTCCTTGTTATATTTATATCTATGGCTATCTTTAGATACCAGGCCATTTGGCGCAGCTGGCCTAAGAAATCAATGGCTGGAAGGAAGCAATTAAACAGGTCCGTGACAATTTTCTCTGAAGTCATCAAAGGTGTGAATTAAAGATAACACCTTTTTGGGGTCTACCCGGCAGGCAGAAAGAGCAATTGCTCATGGCAGGGAGAAGACGCAGCCAGAGCGGCACCCCAACCGCATATCAAAGAAGCAATCCCATTCTCTGATCACAGAAGGTGGTCTTTGGGAGATGATTGATAGACCAGGGAATTAAGATTAATGACGAAGCATACTGAGCATGCTACGGAGAGGGGAATTCTGGGATATGTAGTGCAGGAGGCTAGGGCCATTTGTGGGTGAGTTTTGGAAGGATCAGGAAGTATATAAATTCTGAAGCTCGCCAAGTGCTGGTGGCAGATCAAAGGGGGTTCATGTGTCCTGTGCCATGAGGATTTGTCCATGCTGTACATGCTTCTAGCTCCAGCCCCCCAGGAGTCGCCGAGAATTAGCTTATTTGACGTGTAAGTAAGGCTCTGTGCTTAATCCCTTTCTTTTATTTGCTGTGTACTGTGTAACTAGTGATTTATTCTATCTATAATTTTTCCTGTAACAATGCACTGTGATTTTTCTATATCATAAATAAATATACCTTATTTAAGTTTCTGCTTCTGGCTGATGAGATCCACGCTAACTAAGGGACTGGAGTATTGCTGATTGTTGTACGTTCGGGTAGATACGAAATTGTGAGTTGCGGTTGCTGGGGACGGCAGGGATTGTTGTCTATGCAGTCACTGTCCGGGTCTAGGGTAGGCAGACAGTGCGGTTGCTTAGCCCTGCGTCTCTCGCTGCGACGTGTGTAGTGTCCATGAGGACTGGTGGCAGCGTAACTAATAGAATAGGAAAGTGAGCCCAGGGATTGTGGGAGACATAGTCATTACCTGCTTCAAGAGAAGACTTATACTGCGTTGCAATCCTGGGACCATTGTATAGCGCTCTACGTACCTGTTGGAGAGAAAGAGTGCAGGGACAGATAGGTAAGCAAGCACGGGGGCTTGCTGTCCATGCAGTCATTATCTGGGTCTAGGCTAGACAGATAGTGGGTGGCTTAACCCGGTGTCTTTCGCAGCAGCACGTGTAGTGGTCGTGACATTCACTATTCACTGAATGTTCCCTGTATTTTGCCGAAAATTGAGTCGCCGAAGTAGTTATCGGACGACGGCGAAAGCGCCAATAAGCGCCGAAACGACCTTGGCAAATTCCACCGAAGTAGAAAAAAAAGAAGTGTCCTCTTTTCCTAATAGCTTAAATCAATTTAAATGTAGAAAACCTGTGTCTAAATAATAAAAAAAGGTCAGTTTGAAAAACAATACAAAGGTCTGTTAAAAAATTACAAAAAATAATAAAAAAATAATAAAAAGGCAAAAATGTCTTTTTTAAAGAAATACAAAAAGCATTCTGTAAGAAATTAAAAATAATAAATGGTCTTTAAAAAGAAATAATTAAAAAAGATGTTACATAAATTACGTTAATACCTATTGGATTCGCCCGTTTAACCCCATCACTAGCGATCTCGGTATATATCCTTCAAAGGCACCATCCGGTGCCCAGATATCGAGATATCTCGATACGCTGATCTGCAGCCCAAAAGCAAATGAAATTTGTTTGCTGCAGAACATTTTTCATTTGCTTTTGGGCTGCAGAAGGGGTCCCCAAAGTTTTAGCCCTGGGGGCATAATGCCCAACAAGCTAAAACGGTGTAATCGGCTGTTGAATGCTGTGAAATATCAGTCTTTCAGCAGCCGATACAGGAAGGAAAAAAAATAAATAGACCTGCTGTTTAAACCTCTGTAACTCAATTTGGCAATAGATGGCGCCACCTACTGGCCAAATAGGTTATTTACAGTAATAACAATTTATTACTGTAGAATTATTTTAAAATGATTTTACAAAAAAAACACTGGTTTCTGACAATGATTTTTTGGAAAATCACTTGGTAGTGAAGGTGTTGAACCTGTCAAATTGAAACACGGAAAATCGGGTCATTTCGCTGAAATTACTGTGAATAGAGTTATTGATAGTTCTCAACGGGACAATTTTGGTGTCGCCAAATTGCGGCATAATGCACCGTATTTCGCCGTCAAGGTGAATTGGTAGCTTTGGGAAGACACAAATTTCCCCAAAACTCACCGTTGGGTGCAAGTTTGGAGGTAGTGAATAACCCTCATTGTGTGAGAAGCTCTGGGCCGAAAGTCAACATTGTGTGGCAAAGATCGTGTTAACACCCTCTATGGATTGCTGCTTTCTATCTGTCACTTTCTCATTGCATCCCTGACAGCCTTCCTGAATCTCGCTGTATTCTCCTGCCTCCGGGCATCTCTCCATGACCTTTACCTCTGTCATCGAGCATCTGGAGGTGTAAAGGACGCCAGCGAGAGATGATGGATGAATGGATCTTCCATCATGGATGGATAGGTAGATAGGTGGATAAATAAAGACTTAAACGCATACGATAAATAGGATGGATAGATACAGGTAGATCGATAAATTCAGTGGATGGAAAGCTATGTCGGTACCCAGTAGATCAGGGATCTCTTGCCACCAAGATGGTGATAGCTTAGAAATCTCAGAATTCTCTGAAAGTAAGAGACGGTCAGAGAATTATGGGACTTGTAGTTCAGGAACATCTGAGGGGCCAGAGTTTGAGATCCTTACTGTGGATGGATGGATGGAGACCAGATAGATGCAAATACACAGTCTTTTATATAGCTACAGATAGATGGATATCTAGATAGATAGTTTGAAAGATGTGTAGATAAATGGATCGTTATAGAGCGATATAGATTGATGGATAGATACGAGATGGATGGATAGATACAAGAAGGATGGATAGATAGAAATGGATGGATAGATGCGAGATGAATAGGTATAGATTAATGGATAGATATAGATTGATGCATAGATACCAGATGGATGCTTATAGATTGATTGGATAGATCTTGATTGATGGATAGATCCGAGATGGATAGATATAGATTGATGGTTTGATTCGAGATGGATAGATCTAGATTGATGAATTGATTCGAGATGGATAGATATAGATTGATGGATTGATTCGAGATGGATAGATATAGATTGATGGATTGATTCGAGATGGATAGATATAGATTGATGGTTTGATTCGAGATGGATAGATCTAGATTGATGGATTGATTTGAGATGGATAGATATAGATTGATGGATTGATTCGAGATGGATAGATATAGATTGATGGATTGATTCGAGATGGATAGATATAGATTGATGGATTGATTCGAGATGGATAGATATGGATAGATACTAGATGGATAGATATAGATTGATGGATTGATTCGAGATGGATAGATATAGATTGATGGATTGATTCGAGATGGATAGATATAGATTGATGGATTGATTCGAGATGGATAGATATAGATTGATGGATTGATTCGAGATGGATAGATATGGATAGATACTAGATGGATAGATATAGATTGATGGATTGATTCGAGATGGATGGATATAGATTGATGTATTGATTCGAGATGGATAGATCTAGATTCATGGATTGATTCGAGATGGATAGATATAGATAGATATGGATTGATGGTTTGATTCGAGATGGATAGATCTAGATTGATGGATTGATTCGAGATGGATAGATATGGATTGATGGTTTGATTCGAGATGGATAGATCTAGATTGATGGTTTGATTCGAGATGGATAGATATAGATTGATGGATTGATTCGAGATGGATAGATATAGATTGATGGATTGATTCGAGATGGATAGATATAGATTGTTGGATTGATTCAAGATGGATAGATATAGATTGCTTGATTGATGGATTGATACCACATGGATAGATATGGATAGATACCAGATGGATAGATATGGATAGATACCAGATGGATAGATATGGATAGATACCAGATGGATAGATATAGATTGATGGATTGATACCACATGGATAGATATAGATTGCTTGATTGATGGATTGATACCAGATGAATAGATATGGATAGATACCAGATGAATAGATATGGATAGATACCAGATGGATAGATATATATTGATGGATTGATTCGAGATGGCTAGATATAGATTGCTTGATTGATGGATTGATACCAGATGGATAGATATGGATAGATACCAGATGGATAGTGTGGCAGATTAGATCTATATTTCTATCTCTATATAAAGGTCTGCCTGTATATATGTGTTTATCTCCTCCATATAGAGTTATGTTCATATTTGTGTCTGACCATTTGGTAACTTTATTCCTGGGTTCACAGCTGACATGTAATCAAAAGGTTTAGCTTTCTCCCTTGGGGGGAGGATGTAACACGTAGCTGTAAAGAGGGAATTTCTTTTGGACACTGCCATAGCAAATCACACCTTAACAGACAGATCGGCACCCAGAGCCTGGACCCAATCTTCAAAGACAGGAAACAAAATCCTTGATCTCGAAGGGGGTCTGGAGGCAAGAGGGACGCCTTTAGGCAATTAAAGATTAATTGACAAGCTTACTGAGCGTGACAGAGAATTGCACGCTGGGAAATGAAGTCCAGGACACTGGGCCACTTATGGGTGGGGGCTGGAAAGATCAGGAAGTTTATAAATTCGGAACACTGGCCATGTGCTTTGGCTGATCACTTGGGGTTCCTTCTAAAGAGGACTGATCTGTCCATGCTATATCTCTAGACTCCAGGAGGCCATAGAGGAATAGCTCTTCGTAAGTAACGCTCTATGGTTAAACCTTTTTCTTTATATTCTGCTGTGTATTGTATCAGTAATTGATTTATTCTAGTTATGATTTTTTATGTAGCTAAGCACTGATTTTTCTATCCTAAATAAACAAAAAGTATTTAAGTTTTGACTCTGGCTGATCAAATCCACACTAACTAAGAGATTGGGAGAATTGCTATTTGCCTTAAGCTCGGTTATATATAAGAAATTGCGTGTTGCGGTCGTCAGGAAACGGCAGGGAATTGTGGGAATTGTAGTCACTGTCCGAGTCTAGGATAGTGCGGCTGCTAAGTCCTGCGTCTCCTGTTGCGACGCGCATTGTGTCCGTGAGGACTGGTGGCAGCGTTACTAATAGAATAAGAAAGTGAGTTCAGGATTGTGGGAGACGGAGTTATTTTGCGCTTCAGGAGAAGACTGGCGCTGTGTTGCAATCCTGGGATCAGTATATCGCGCTCTACGTGCCTGTTGTGAGAGGTAGTGTGGCCAGGACGGGTAGAGAAGTGCGCGTAATTATCTGGGTCTAGTATAGACAGATAGTGCGCGGCTTAACGCGGCGTCCTTGCGCAGCAGCGTGCGTAGTTGGGTCGTGACAACTGGAGGCAAGCGGTGGGATATCAGGTTAGTATTTGGATCTGTGAAGCAACATAGATCCAGATACTAAAGAAATTGGTTTTCCAATTTCCAGAGCAGAACTCAGTGCATTTTTTTTAGAATTTACACAATACACAGCAGTTCCCTTCCCCTTCTTTGTTTTTCTTTTCTATCTTTTATTTGGCTGGAGTGAGAATGTCGCAACAATCATCGAAAAAGAATTTGGAGCAATTATGTCGAGACAAAAATATCTCGACGAAGGATAAAAGAAAGATGAACTTTTGCAAGCCCTCGAGGATTATGAGGCGAGGCAAGCAGTCCAGGACGCAGCAGAGCAGGGTACCACTCTTGACCCAGCCGAAGGAAGCGCAAGTCCAGTGGAAAGGACAGTGTCAAGTGCTTCGCCCAAGGGTGATACTGCCCTGGATGTTTACTTGCAGACTGTTTTAAAACATGTGGACTCTGCGGACTCGCAGACGCGGCTTCAGCTCATCCTGCAGTACCAAGAGCGAGAGGAGCGCAGAGCTGAACGCGAAGCTGCGGAGCGCCGAGCTGAGGCTGAAAGCGAAGCTGCGGAGCGCAGAGCTGAGCAAGAGGCGGCAGCGCTCCAAGCGGACCGAGAAACTGCGGAGCGCAGAGCCGCGCAAGAGACAGCAGCGCGCCAAGCGGACCGAGAAACTGCGGAGCGCAGAGCCGCGCAAGAGACAGCAGCGCGCCAAGCGGATCGAGAAGCGGCGGAGCGCCAAGCCGAACGGGCACATCAGCTCGCTATGGCCCAGGCAGGCAGAACGCAATTATCTCTTGCCCCTGCGGGCGCTGCAGAGCTCTCTACGCCCAGACCTCGTGCAGAGAACTTTCCCACTCTTGACAAAGATGGGGACCTGGATGTGTTCCTGCGAAGTTTTGAAAAGACTTGTCGACAGTACCAGCTGCCCAAAGAGCAATGGGCCAGGTACCTCACTCCTGGACTAAAAGGTCCAGCGCTCGAAGCCTTTGCAGAATTACCGGCTGAGAGCGACCAGGACTATGAGGCGATTAAAGCCGCGTTGCAGAGACGTTATAACCTCACGCCAGAGGTATATCGCAAAAAGTTCAGGTCCTTGCAGAAGTGGGCCGCGGAGAGCTACTCTGCAGTTGTGAGCCACCTGACCACCCTATTTCGACAATGGGTCAGGGGGCTGAAGATTGATACCTTGGAAGCCCTGGAAGACCTGCTAATCAAAGAACAGTTCGTGCAGCTGTGCCCACCTGAGATCCAGGAATGGCTTCTGGATCGCAAACCCGAGACGGCCCTGGAAGCTGGTGAGCTGGCCGATTTCCATGCGGCCAACAGAGCGTCTGTGGACCAGAGCAGAGGTTCCCCCAAAGGATCATCAGGATGGAAGCCCAACTCAGCACGACCCCCCGACATCACGGCGGCAGCGCCCCCCTCTGTGCCAGTCTCTGCTGGGGAGGGGGGAGCGAATCCTTCTTCGCCTGGAAGAAGTGTGCGCCGTCGCTGTTTTATTTGCGACAGTACCAATCATCTCCTGGCAGCGTGCCCGCAGAGGAAGAAACCTGCATCCACAGCTGGGGGAGGATACCCCTCAGCATCACCCTCTGTCCTGTTTGTGACCAGATCGGAGGGCAGTGCCAACGTGAACCAGCAAGCAGTCATTGTCGGGACTCAGGTATCTGTGGGTTTACGAGATACGGCGGCTGAAGTAACTTTGGTGCGTCCAGGGTTAGTCAGCCCTGCAGACTTTATTCCTGGCAGGACTCTAGCAGTAAAGGGTTTTGGTGGGGTACGTCCTGCGGTGCCAATGGCCCGGGTTTATCTGGACTGGGGAGCGGGGAGAGGTCTGAGGGAGGTGGGAGTGTCTGAAAATATTCCTACAGATGTGTTGCTGGGCACGGATTTGGGTAAATTGGTGTCACAGTATGTGCTGGAAAGGGATGCTGGGGATTTACCCAGGTCCACTAGTGGCTCTACAGTGGGGAGGGCTGTGTGTGGGGGTGCACAACAGGATTCCGGGACGGGAGGGCAGGGGATGGCAGTGAGTCAGTCTGCGCCTGCGCCAGGTGTGCCTGAGGTGTTGTGTGGTAGCATGAGGGGGCAGTGTGACTGGGAAGGAAGGCAGGGGGTGAGTGAATGCCCGCCTGCACCCGAGTCAGCTGGTTTCCTGGACCCCATGCGTGGGGAGGCCGCGGTGCCCATGGTGGAAGTGGGTACCCGCTGGCGGTCGGCGGGGAGTAGGGCACAAGGCCCATCTCTGCCGTGTGATGGTGTGGATCAGAATGCCTGGGAAGGGTGGCAGGATACTGTGGTGTGCCTGCCTAGACCAGACTCAGGTGTGTCTGTGACGCCATATGGTTGGGAGCAAGGGCAAGGGATAACTGCGGGTCTGCTTGCGCCTAAACCAACCAGGACTCTAGTGCCCCGTGAGAATGGTGTGGATCAGAATGCCTGGGAGGGGTGGCAGGATACCGTGGTGTGCCTGCCTAGACCAGACTCAGGTGTGTCTGTGACGCCACGCGGTTGGGAGGGAGAACAAAGGACCAAGGCAGGTTCCTTTAGGGCTGAACCAACTGGGTCGGTGGTGCTGGAGGGAAGGTGTGTGCATCGGAAGGCCTGGGATGAGCAGGATCCTGCGGTGTGCCAGCCTGTGTTGCGGTTGTCTGAGACTGTGTGTGGCGCAGAGGGCATACTGGGTGGTCGGAGGAGAGGCCTAGGGTGGCAGAGTGTTATCCAGGGCCTGAACCATCCAGGTTGGCGGTGCCAGGTGAAAGGAGTGGAGGGCAGAACATCCTGGATGGGCAGGATACTGTGGTATGCCAGCCTGTGTCACATGTGTCTGAGGCTGCGGGTGGCACCGAGCGCATGCTGTGTGTCAGGAGGAAGGGCCTGGGGTGGACGAGTGTTGCCCTGGGGGAAAGCCAACCAGATTCCCAGTACCACAGGAATCTGGTACTGAGCAACCTCCCTGTAGAGGAGGGTGGCATACGGCTGTATGCTCATCGGTTACGAAGCAAGACGTGCCTGATAAACTGTGTGATAAAGTGGGGAAACTGTGTGCAATTGTCATGCCCGGCAACGCCAGCGCCGTAAAAAGCATAAAACCAGTGCCGCCTCGTAGCATTAAGACTCTCAGGATTCTCCTCTGCAACCCTCAGGTGTTGCCTAATTCCGCTGATGCACCCTGCATAAAGCCAAACCACTCCCAAGGCCCAATGCTTCTGCATTGTTCCAGTGAACCTTTCACTAAGAAGGAGCTGTCTTCTGTCCCTGCACGCTATAACCTGTTCTTGTCTTGGTTCCCACCATACTGTTCGTAGTTCCTGCTACAGAATCCTCAGAGCCTGCTGTCCTGCATCTCGCAAGATCTACAGATTTACAGAAGGTGCTGCCCTGCATCCCGCAGACTCTCCAAGCATTGCTGCCCTGTACATCGCAGATTCTTCCGCCCTCCTTCCAAGGTGCCAGTCCTGCTTCCGTTCCTGTTTCCAAGGTGCCAGTCCTGCTTCCGTTCCTGCTCCTCCAGCCGTTGCTGCCCTGCACCTCGCAGATTCTCCAGCCGTTGCTGCCCTGCACCTCGCAGATTCTCCAGCCGTTGCTGCCCTGCACCTCGCAGATTCTCCAGCCGTTGCTGCCCTGCACCTCGCAGATTCTCCAGCCGTTGCTGCCCTGCACCTCGCAGATTCTCCAGCCGTTGCTGCCCTGCACCTCGCAGATTCTCCAGCCGTTGCTGCCCTGCACCTCGCAGATTCTCCAGCCGTTGCTGCCCTGCACCTCGCAGATTCTCCAGCCGTTGCTGCCCTGCACCTCGCAGATTCTCCAGCCGTTGCTGCCCTGCACCTCGCAGATTCTCCAGCCGTTGCTGCCCTGCACCTCGCAGATTCTCCAGCCGTTGCTGCCCTGCACCTCGCAGATTCTCCAGTCGTTGCTGCCCTGCACCTCGCAGATTCTCCAGTCGTTGCTGCCCTGCACCTCGCAGATTCTCCAGTCGTTGCTGCCCTGCACCTCGCAGATTCTCCAGCCGTTGCTGCCCTGCACCTCGCAGATTCTCCAGCCGTTGCTGCCCTGCACCTCGCAGATTCTCCAGCCGTTGCTGCCCTGCACATCGCAGATTCTCCAGCCTGCCTGCCCTGCATCCCGCAGAATCCACTGCCCTGTTTCCTGTCTCCATATATTTCTCCCTTGTTATAATTTAGTTTAGTCTAGTATAGTTTAGTTTAGTATTGTTCTATCTGTCTTCAGTTGAAATTTATTCTTGTTTGTATAATGTGATCCTTCTTTATTCTTCTGTTGCCTTTTTTGTTTATGTCCTAATAAACCCTCCTTATTTGTACACCTACGATCTCTCAGCCATCATCATTGCACAAAGGGCTCAATTCTACCTCCCTGGACCCAGCTCCTTACAGCAATGGGGGGCGAGGTGAGCGTGGAGAATCTTGTGCCCCATCTGTATGGTTCCCCAAATTCTGAAGGTGCGGGGACAGTGAGAGAAGGGGAGGCAGCGGGTCCTGGTGTGGCTCCTGTGACCTCCCAGCCATCTGCCCAGAGCCAGGTACGATGCCTGACTCCGTTGGCAGATGCAGGGGGAACGTTTACTGGGGAGCGGGGCGCTTCACCCTGTTTCTCCATACCCTCTGCTGTAAGAATGGCTCCAGAGCAGGCTACGGGCTACGAAGATTCTGCTGCCTGCGAGACTGAGATGCGAGCTGAGAGTGAGCCACACGTGCTGCACCCGGAGGGGCTGCAGAAGCACAGGGGCTTCCCCGAGTCTGTGCCATGTTATGAGTGCAGTATGAGTGACCCCCTCCCCCCGGTTTGGGAGAGGTGGGGAAGAATGGTGGAGTCGCCAAAGGCCTACATGGGGCAATGTGTGATGCGGTTGCGAGAGGGAATGCATGCTTTAGTGGGCAAAGTGCACGGACACCTGTGCGTCCCCCACTCTGTCATAGCGCCGGCGACTGGTGCAGGTGCCAGATACCCGTTGGCAAACCCGTGTTAAGACGCACGTGGGAGGCATGTTAGTTAGCCTCCCTTTCTGCGTCTTCATTTGTATGGGAGATGTGGCAGATTAGATCTATATTTCTATCTCTATATAAAGGTCTGCCTGTATATATGTGTTTATCTCCTCCATATAGAGTTATGTTCATATTTGTGTCTGACCATTTGGTAAGTTTATTCCTGGGTTCACAGCTGACATGTAATCAAAAGGTTTAGCTTTCTCCCTTGGGGGGAGGATGTAACACGTAGCTGTAAAGAGGGAATTTCTTTTGGACACTGCCATAGCAAATCACACCTTAACAGACAGATCGGCACCCAGAGCCTGGACCCAATCTTCAAAGACAGGAAACAAAATCCTTGATCTCGAAGGGGGGTCTGGAGGCAAGAGGGACGCCTTTTAGGCAATTAAAGATTAATTGACAAGCTTACTGAGCGTGACAGAGAATTGCACGCTGGGAAATGAAGTCCAGGACACTGGGCCACTTATGGGTGGGGGCTGGAAAGATCAGGAAGTTTATAAATTCGGAACACTGGCCATGTGCTTTGGCTGATCACTTGGGGTTCCTTCTAAAGAGGACTGATCTGTCCATGCTATATCTCTAGACTCCAGGAGGCCATAGAGGAATAGCTCTTCGTAAGTAACGCTCTATGGTTAAACCTTTTTCTTTATATTCTGCTGTGTATTGTATCAGTAATTGATTTATTCTAGTTATGATTTTTTATGTAGCTAAGCACTGATTTTTCTATCCTAAATAAACAAAAAGTATTTAAGTTTTGACTCTGGCTGATCAAATCCACGCTAACTAAGAGATTGGGAGAATTGCTATTTGCCTTAAGCTCGGTTATATATAAGAAATTGCGTGTTGCGGTCGTCAGGAAACGGCAGGGAATTGTGGGAATTGTAGTCACTGTCCAAGTCCTGCGTCTCCTGTTGCGACGCGCATTGTGTCCGTGAGGACTGGTGGCAGCGTTACTAATAGAATAAGAAAGTGAGTTCAGGATTGTGGGAGACGGAGTTATTTTGCGCTTCAGGAGAAGACTGGCGCTGTGTTGCAATCCTGGGATCAGTATATCGCGCTCTACGTGCCTGTTGTGAGAGGTAGTGTGGCCAGGACGGGTAGAGAAGTGCGCGTAATTATCTGGGTCTAGTATAGACAGTGCGCGGCTTAACCCGGCGTCCTTGCGCAGCAGCGTGCGTAGTTAAGTCGTGACAGATAGATATAGATTGATGGATTGATTTGAGATGGATAGATATAGATTGATGGATTGATTCGAGATGGATAGATATAGATTGATGGATTGATTCGAGATGGATAGATATAGATTGATGGATTGATTTGAGATGGATAGATATAGATTGATGGATTGATTCGAGATGGATAGATCTAGATTGATGGATTGATTTGAGATGGATAGATATAGATTGATGGATTGATTCGAGATGGATAGATATAGATTGATGGATTGATTTGAGATGGATAGATATAGATTGATGGATTGATTTGAGATGGATAGATATAGATTGATGGATTGATTCGAGATGGATAGATATAGATTGATGGATTGATTCGAGATGGATAGATATAGAGTGATGGTTTGATTCGAGATGGATAGATATAGAGTGATGGTTTGATTCGAGATGGATAGATATAGATTGATGGATTGATTCGAGATGGATAGATATAGATTGATGGATTGATTCGAGATGGATAGATATAGATTGATGGATTGATTCGAGATGGATAGATATAGATTGATGGTTTGATTCGAGATGGATAGATATAGAGTGATGGTTTGATTCGAGATGGATAGATATAGATTGATGGATTGATTCGAGATGGATAGATATAGAGTGATGGTTTGATTCGAGATGGATAGATATAGAGTGATGGTTTGATTCGAGATGGATAGATATAGATTGATGGATTGATTCGAGATGGATAGATATAGATTGATGGATTGATTCGAGATGGATAGATATAGAGTGATGGTTTGATTCGAGATGGATAGATATAGAGTGATGGTTTGATTCGAGATGGATAGATATAGATTGATGGATTGATTCGAGATGGATAGATATAGATTGATGGATTGATTCGAGATGGATAGATATAGATTGATGGATTGATTCGAGATGGATAGATATAGATTGATGGTTTGATTCGAGATGGATAGATATAGAGTGATGGTTTGATTCGAGATGGATAGATATAGATTGATGGATTGATTCGAGATGGATAGATATAGAGTGATGGTTTGATTCGAGATGGATAGATATAGAGTGATGGTTTGATTCGAGATGGATAGATATAGATTGATGGATTGATTCGAGATGGATAGATATAGATTGATGGATTGATTTGAGATGGATAGATATAGATTGATGGATTGATTCGAGATGGATAGATATAGAGTGATGGTTTGATTCGAGATGGATAGATATAGAGTGATGGTTTGATTCGAGATGGATAGATATAGATTGATGGATTGATTCGAGATGGATAGATATAGAGTGATGGATTGATTTGAGATGGATAGATATAGATATAGATTGATGGATTGATTTGAGATGGATAGATATAGATATAGATTGATGGATTGATTTGAGATGGATAGATATAGATATAGATTGATGGATTGATTTGAGATGGATAGATATAGATATAGATTGATGGATTGATTCGAGATGGATAGATATAGATTGCTTGATTGATGGATTGATACCACATGGATAGATATGGATAGATACCACATGGATAGATATTGATTGATGGATTGATGAATAGATACAGAATGGATGGATATAGACTGATGTATAGATCCCAGATAGATGGATACAAGATGGGTAGATATAGGTTGATATGGATTGATTGATAGAGTTGTAATATATATTGATTTACGTGTTAATCCTGCATGTTGTTCCCGTGTTGTATGAGGGACAGCTCTTTGCATGGGATGCAGTAAGTTGCATTTTCCGGCTGCGCGGTGCAGTAACAGACACATTTTACTCATTGTAATGTAGGGTGAGGAATGGCTGCATATCCTGGCATCTGCCGTTCCACGTGGCCGGCCTTATGGCACATTGACAATTTCCAGCGTGCCCGCTCAGAAAGCTGGAGATACCTGCTGGTTGCTTTATCAGAAAACCAACAGGGAGCCTCAATACCAGGATACGAAACATCCGCTCCGATTCAACCGTGCAAAAATGAACAAAATAAACTGGAAGAAACAGACTGTTACATCTATAGATACAAACGTGTTCCTGTACGTTTACTACCTGAATGTTCATGTTCTTTATTTATTTATTTATAAATTATTTTACCAGGAAGGATACATTGAGATTTCTCTCGTTTTCAGTATATTCTGGGTTCAAGAACATTGAAATGTTACAGAAATACAAAGTAATAAAATGCAAGATATTAAAAACAAAACACAAATATACAGATTAACAGAAAATAAATATGTAGGAAATATAGTCACTATGTTACATGTTTACAGGTGCATTCTGTATATAGTCACTGTTACATGTTTACAGGTGCATTCTGTATATAGTCACTATGTTACATGTTTACAGGTGTATTCTGTATATAGTCACTATGTTACATGTTTACAGGCGCATTCTGTATATAGTCACTGTTACATGTTTACAGGTGTATTCTGTATATAGTCACTATGTTACATGTTTACAGGTGTATTCTGTATATAGTCACTATGTTACATGTTTACAGGCGCATTCTGTATATAGTCACTGTTACATGTTTACAGGTGTATTCTGTATATAGTCACTATGTTACATGTTTACAGGTGCATTCTGTATATAGTCACTGTGTTACATGTTTACAGGTGCATTCTGTATATAGTCACTGTTACATGTTTACAGGTGCATTCTGTATATAGTCACTGTTACATGTTTACAGGTGCATTCTGTATATAGTCACTGTGTTACATATTTACAGGTGCATTCTGTATATAGTCACTGTGTTACATGTTTACAGGTGTATTCTGTATATAGTCACTGTGTTACATGTTTACAGGTGCATTCTGTATATAGTCACTATGTTACATGTTTACAGGTGCATTCTGTATATGGTCACTATGTTACATGTTTACTAGGGATGCACCGATACCACTTTTTTAAGACCGAGTACGAGTACCGATACTTTTGTTCAAGTACTCACCGATACCAATTACCGATACTTTTATTTTATGCCATGTGACGCTTTCCAATAAGAACAGACCTCCTATAAAGCCCCAGGTCTCATAGATATGCCCCTGCTCATGGATAATTGCCCCCCAGCTCATGGATAATTGCCCCCAGCTCATGGATATGCCCCCAGCTCATGGATATGCCCCATTGCTCATGGATATGCCCCATGCTCATGGATATTGCCCCCTTGCTCATGGATATTGCCCCCTTGCTCATGGATATGCCCCCTTGCTCATGGATATTGCCCCCTTGCTCATGGATATGCCCCTTGCTCATGGATATGCCCCATAGCTCATGGATATGCCCCATTGCTCATGGATATGCCCCATTGCTCATGGATATGCCCCATGCTCATGGATATTGCCCCTTGCTCATGGATATTGCCCCCTTGCTCATGGATATTGCCCCCTTGCTCATGGATATTGCCCCCTTGCTCATGGATATGCCCCTGCTCATGGATATGCCCCATTGCTCATGGATATTGCCCCATTGCTCATGGATATGCCCCATTGCTCATGGATATGCCCCCCTGCTCATGGATATGCCCCCTTGCTCATGGATATGCCCCATTGCTCATGGATATGCCCCATTGCTCATGGATATTGCCCCATTGCTCATGGATATGCCCCTGCTCATGGATATGCCCCATTGCTCATGGATATGCCCCATTGCTCATGGATATTGCCCCATTGCTCATGGATATGCCCCATTGCTCATGGATATGCCCCATTGCTCATGGATATGCCCCATTGCTCATGGATATGCCCCCCTGCTCATGGATATGCCCCATTGCTCATGGATATTGCCCCTTGCTCATGGATATGCCCCATTGCTCATGGATATTGCCCCATTGCTCATGGATATGCCCCTGCTCATGGATATGCCCCATTGCTCATGGATATTGCCCCATTGCTCATGGATATTGCCCCATTGCTCATGGATATGCCCCATTGCTCATGGATATGCCCCATTGCTCATGGATATTGCCCCATTGCTCATGGATATTGCCCCATTGCTCATGGATATTGCCTCATTGCTCATGGATATGCCCCATTGCTCATGGATATTGCCCCATTGCTCATGGATATTGCCCCATTGCTCATGGATATGCCCCCCCTCCGCTCCGCTCATACTTACCTTCCTTCAGCGACGCCGGGAAAGTCTTCGCGCGCGCGCGCTGGTTGGAAGGACCCCAGCCGCGACCACGTGGGACCATGTGATCGCGGCTGGGGTCCTTCCAACCAGCGCACGCGCGGAAACTTTCCCGGCGTCGCTGAAGGAAGGTGAGTATGAGCGGAGAGCAGCTGCAGGGCCTGTCTGAATGCTCTATCGGCATTCGGACAGGCCCTGCAGCTGCTCACTTTGTTTATACTTACCTTCCTTCAGCGACGCCGGGAAAGTTTCCGCGCGTGCGCTGGTTGGAAGGACCCCAGTCGTGATCACATGGTCCCACGTGGTCGCGGCTGGGGTCCTTCCAACCAGCGCGCGCGCGCGAAGACATTCTCGGCGGCGCTGAAGGAAGGTAAGTATCGCAGAGCTCCAGTGGCGGCTGTCCGAATGCCGATAGAGCATTCGGACAGCCGCCGCAGCCCCTCGGATACCGGAAGCCGGCTCAATGCCGGCTTCCGGTATCGGAAAAAAATATCGGGGGTACTGCACGAGTACCAAGTACTCCTGCAGTACCCGGTATCGGCACCGATATCGATACTAGTATCGGTATCGGTGCAACCCTAATGTTTACAGGTGCATTCTGTATATAGTCACTGTGTTACATGTTTACAGGTGCATTCTGTATATAGTCACTATGTTACATGTTTACAGGTGCATTCTGTATATAGTCACTGTGTTACATGTTTACAGGCGCATTCTGTACATAGTCACTATGTTACATGTTTACAGGTGCATTCTGTATATAGTCACTATGTTACATGTTTACAGGTGCATTCTGTATATAGTCACTGTTTTACAGGTGCATTCTGTATATAGTCACTGTGTTACATGTTTTACAGGTGCATTCTGTATATAGTCACTGTGTTACATGTTTACAGGTGTATTCTGTATATAGTCACTGTGTTACATGTTTACAGGTGTATTCTGTATATAGTCACTGTGTTACATGTTTACAGGTGCATTCTGTATATAGTCACTGTGTTACATGTTTACAGGTGCATTCCGTATATAGTCACTGTGTTACATGTTTATAGGTGCATTCTGTATATAGTCACTATGTTACATGTTTACAGGTGCATTCTGTATATAGTCACTGTGTTACATGTTTTACAGGTGCATTCTGTATATAGTCACTGTGTTACATGTTTACAGGTGTATTCTGTATATAGTCACTGTGTTACATGTTTACAGGTGTATTCTGTATATAGTCACTGTGTTACATGTTTACAGGTGCATTCTGTATATAGTCACTGTGTTACATGTTTACAGGTGCATTCCGTATATAGTCACTGTGTTACATGTTTATAGGTGCATTCTGTATATAGTCACTATGTTACATGTTTACAGGTGCATTCTGTATATAGTCACTGTGTTACATGTTTTACAGGTGCATTCTGTATATAGTCACTGTGTTACATGTTTACAGGTGTAAACTATATTTCCCATCACTTTTAACGGCTGAAATGGGATTCGACATTTAGATAATGACGCTGGAGGTGGGGCTGGGCTCTTTAGATCATGTCGCCACCTGTTTATTACAATTTATGTCAATAAGAATGTCATTTAGTACAACAGCAAAGAATCTTATTTACAGCGAGCGATTTGTAACAGCATTTATTATGGTTTATATAGACTCATTGCTGGGAGTTTTATTGCTGTGCAGCCCCTAAAAAGACACCCACACATCCTGAATATATGGAGGAGCAGCTAAAAAGACACCCGCACACCCTGAATATATGGAGGAGCCCCTAAAAAGACACCCGCACACCCTGAATATATGGAGGAGCCCCTAAAAAAACACCCACACACCCTGAATATATGGAGGAGCCCCATAAAGGACACTCACACACCCGAATATATAGAGGAGCCTCCGAAAGTGGGTCATTAGGAATAAAAAGAGTGATGGGTGGAAAACAGGGATATCAAATTTCGGAAGAGGGATTTTGGATTAAGATAGGGGTTGCTCCTGGTAAATAGAGACAGTTACTGTATGTACGTCCTTAATAATGGGGCTTCGCTTTCTTGAGTCCTTATGGTAGCTCAGGTCTCTGTATTGTGAATGGCGTGAGACAGTCGCCCTCCGGCACTCGGCGTTATTATGTACGTAGTTATACAGCCACCCGGTTACTCACCGCCATACAATACGTAGCCCAGGGGCTCTGTGCGCCAGCTGTCTCGCTGTTACTTTTTATATCCTTGGCATCGTTGCCAGTAATGATTTCTGAGTTATCCGCGACGTTTTCTCCTGAGTAGGTGTAGAGAGTTGCTTAACTTGCATGTCTACAAAGGTGCAGCCTGCAGAGGTCCCGGGGTCGGCTGGATATAATGTTTAAATGACTTTATGGTTTTCCTTCATTTTAATTTTTAGAAAAATAAAAATAAAGCTCTTTTTGCGTGATGGCTTGCACGTGCCCAATTACTGCTGATTCCAACGCATTTCACTGTTTCGAGGCTAATGACTCAACCGTTGTATTGGAAGAAAAAAAATTAAGTAATAGACAGAATAAGGTTTGTTTTTATTATCTAATAATTTGGGCGTAGTCAGGCATCGTTCCTCCTGGATTTAAAGTAGACCTGCCATAGTCCCCCCCCCCCCCCAACGTAGAATCACGTGAAAGATCTCGAAAATCTGTCTCTACATTGGTTTGGTAAAGTTGCTGAAAAATGTTTAAGGGTCTATTCACAAAGCACTGGAATTGCGCGCGTCTCGCTGCATTTCCATTTCGCTAAAAATACGTGGAATTCAGTATTTAGCGACGATTTATGGTCACTGTGATTTGCCAAAAATGGAGTCGCCAGAGCAGTTATTGGATGTGGGCAAAACTGCCAAAGTGCACCGATAAACGCTGAATTGGCATTGGCGATTTCTGCCGAACTGCAAAAAAAAGTCTCCTGTTATCCTAATAGGTGTATAAATGTGTGCAAATAATGAAAAAATCTTTTAAAAACAAATAAAAAAGGTATGTTTCAAAATAAAATAAAAAAAGCACAAAAATGTCGCCTAAAAAATACAGAAAGGTGTTTTTAAAAAATATGAAGGAGGGTTTTTTTCTGACAAGAATTAACGGTCTTTAAAAAAAAAAAAAAAGATAATAATGTACATTTTTACATTGAACCTATGGGATTTGCCTGTTTAAACCAGTCGAATTGAAGCACCGAAAATCAGGCCATTTTGCCGGATTTTGGCGTTCTGTAAATAGAAGACATGATAATCTTCTACGGGGCAATTTCACTGCGTCCCTAAGCTCAGGCCTAGCCGGGCTATGCAAGGATACAGCCCCGGGTATAATATTCTCACTGCTAGACAAATCTAATGTCTTTTTACCTGCATTGCTGTACACCATTCAAGATTGTCGGTCTGTTCATTAAAGTCTTCAACTGGATTCATCTTTCTACGTGTCAGTTTTGCTATCTGCTGAACTTCATCGTGTGAGTACTGGTCAAATACAGACAGCAAGTCCAAGCACCCACGCCTCACAGCTTTGCTTAGGGAAGCACAATAACTACCATTAAACGTCATCGATAGAATGGAGTCCTGACAGATACATTTGTTGCTCCACCAGCAAGAACCATCACTGGACGGAGGGAGCAGGTAAGGGATCAGTGTAACTTCTAGTTATGTAAGTCAGCCAAGGAGTGCGTATTTTACTTTTTTTTTTTTTTTTTTGGTTGTAAAAATTGCACTACATTTAAATTAATTTTCAAGTTCCCTTTTCAGACAGAACGGAAACCTACTGCTTTTATTAAAAAAATCCCCAAAAAACAGCTTGTAAATTACAGCCCCTCGACACTTAACATCTGTGCTTAGAAATTACTGTGATGTAGAGTTATTAAAGACCGGGGTCGGGAAATCTGTTCGAGAAAACAATACCGGTAATGTGAGTCAGCGGGAACCACAAAGCCATAGATCACAGCAAAATAATGTACGAGTAGAGAAGCAGACTGGGTGTTTATTTTCCCAGAGGCATTTAATACATTGTTGCACAGAGGGGGTAACTGTATAAATGACAAAAATATAGACTTCACTGAAATGATTTGTGCAGGAGTAAAATTCAGGAAGGGCACAGCGCAGTGAGTGGTTAGAAATTATGTTTGCCATCTGGTCGGAAAAGTGATATTTTCACCTTTTCCTCCCAAAAACTTCATGTAACGCATGGAAGAACTCCTAGAAGTCCCTCTCCCTGCCTACCACTCTGGGTCTCCAGTTTGGACCGCGAGATTATAAAAGTGATTAATTTTTGGCTGAGATCCCAGTTACCATTTTGAAAAGCTACTGAAAAAAATAAAAATCCCACCTCCAGGAGCCACCCTGGTGTTAATCATTCAGTATGTACTTAGGCTGGGGTCAGACCAGCGTACTTTTAACGTGCGTTCTGGCGCACATAATTACGGCCGCACTAGCAGCAGATGACGGGCAATGACGGCCAATATATGATGTACGGCCACACAAAAGTCCGGCCGTGCAACGCAAGTGGAATTTGAACGCATTTTTTCGAGAACGCCGAACCGCTAGTACTGACGTACTGAGTGCGCAGCTGCGGCATAGCGGCGTGTGTGCGAGATTAGGAGACGTCAGACGCTGCTAATGTCCAGCCTACATAACGTCCAGACGCAAAAAGTGTTTTATTGACGATCCGTACAAAATCACGCACGAAAAATGCACATGTATGACCGTTTTCGCGCACTCCGTGAAAAAATACGTCAATTCGTTCGGACGCACTTTTTTACGTTCGCGTGTAAAAATGCTTTCGTTTGACCCTAGCCTTAGTCGTGTTAGGATGGCTGGGACACTGCAAAAGGTGCCGTAGACACTGCAGGCATTCGATGCAGGCTGCTATTGCAGCTTGGTTAATAAACTCTCATCAATTATGCAAACATAACAAGATGTAAATGGATACCTTTGGCCAGTGTGCATAGCATCTCATGGGATTGAACACCAGTTTCTTAAGGGCGGCTGGAAAAGGGATAAATAGCACTGAGGACACTACAGGCATTCCTTGCAGGTTGATATTGCAGCTTGGAAACTGCCAGGCATGGGAAGATACCTGTTTATTAAACAAAGCAACTCAGTGAGATGGCAGCAATCAGAGGCGTAACTAGAAACCTCAGGGCCCAGGTGCAGGAACCATGACGGCCCCCACCTCCCGTCAACATGCATTGGTCCCCTCCAGGTCCACAATGTTGACTCCAGACAATCAGTGTCACATTTTCTTCCAGGTCCACTATGACCTCTTTAGTCCATCCCATTTTTTTTATGTAATGTGCACTATGTGTATCTCAAAGAGCTCCACAGCAATAAAACTCACAGTAATGTGCGCGTGTGTATGAGCGTATAACAGAACTCCACAGCAATAAATCTGACAGTAATGTGCACTGTGTATGAACGAATCACAGAGCTCCACAGCAATAAAACTCAGTAATGTGTAGTGTATGAACATTTCAGAGTTTCACAGTAATAAAACTCACAGTAATGTGCAGTGTGTATGAGCGTATCACAGAGCTCCACAACAATAAAATCACAGTAATATGCAGTGTGTATCAGTGTAAATCAGAGTTCCACAGCAACAAAACTAACAGCAATATGTGGTGTATGAGCGTATCACAGACCTCCAAAGTAAAATTCACAAATAAGTATAAAATAAATTCAAAAAAGAATTGTATGTATAAAATATAGGCAGGCCCAGGCAGGCGAGTGTGGGCCCCCTGGACTCAAGGGCCTGGGTGCGGTGGCACCCTCTGCACCCCTAGTAGTTATGCCCCTGGCAGCAATGGTTGTTTGATGGGAAGGGAGGAGGGAGAGGCAAAGTGATAATAATTTGGAGTACACTGCAGCCATTCATTGCAGTCTGCAATTCCAGTTTAGTGAGTAAGTCCATATGTATGCAAATGCAGGACACGGGTATGCATATGGATTTATATATCCATAGCATGTGTGCATAACATCTCCGGAAGATGACAGCACCGGTTTCTTGAAGGAGACTGGAATAGGGATAGAGAGCAATGAGGACACTACAGGCATTCGTTGCAGGCTGATATTGCAGCATGGACGCAGCTAGACATGGGAAGATACTGTATGCATAAATACAGCAACTCAGGTGAATGGCAGCACTGGTTGTGTGACAAGAAGGGGGTCGACGTAATGATGATTATGGAGTACACTGCAGACATTCTTTGCAGGCTGCTATTGCAGCTTAGCGAATACATCCACATGTTTGCAAACACAGGACATGGGTATACGTATGGATTTATTTATCCATGGCATGTGTGCATAACATCTCAGGAAGACGGTAGCACTGATTTCCTGCAGGAGACAGGAATAGGGATAGAGAGCAATGAGGACACTACAGGCATTTGTTGCAGGCTTATATTGCAGCATGGACGCAGCTAGATATAGGAAGATACTGTTTGCATAAAAAAAGTAACTCCGGTGTATGGCACCAGTGGTTGTGTGATGGGAAGGCTGAGGAGGGGTCAAAGTGATGATGATTATGGGGGGCACTGCAGACATTCTTTGCAGGCTGCTAGTGCAGCTTAGTTAATAAATCCACATGTATGCAAGACGGGTGTATATCCATGGCAAGTGTGTACAGCATCTCAGGAAGATGACAGCACCAGTTTCTTGAAGGAGGCTGGAAAAGGGATAAAGAGCACTGAGGACACTACAGGCATACGTAGCAGGCTGGTATTGCAGCTTGGAAGCTGCCAGACATGGGAAGATACCTGTTTCATTAACAAAGCAACTCAGGGAGCTGGCAGTACAGGTTGTGTGACGAGGGGGTGGTGAAGTGATTATGAGCATGAAGCACACTGCAGGCATTCATTGCAGGATGCTTTACTGCTTAGTGAATAACTCCACGTGTATGCAAATGCAGGACATGGGTGTATATCCATGGTAAGTGTGTACAGTATTTCAGAATGTAACTGCACTGGTTTCTTGAAGGAGGCAGTAAAAGGGATAAAGAGCACTGAGGACACTACAGGCATTCACTGCAGGCTGGTATTGCAACTTGATGAATATACCCACACAAATGCAAACCCAGTGAGACGTTGCATAATACCCGAATACATTCACACAGCATCTTAAGGTGACGGCAGCACTGTTTGTGCGAGGAAGAGTGGAAAAGGGATAGTTAGCACTGTGTACACTACAGGCATTAGGTGCAGGCTGTTATTGCAGCACAAGTAGCTTAAGGTGAGATTTATTTGATATCTTACCCCAGGAAGTTATTCAGTAATGATCTTGGGGCAAGGGAAGGGGTATCTGTTGCTACACCAAAAGGGGGAAAGATCCTCTGTAAGTCCAAGGGGCCCTCACCTCCAGAAATATTACGGATTAAATCCAGTTTTTCTGTCTTTTAACATAATATTATTCCTCCACTGCACCCTCTCTTTGCACCAAAAAATTCCAGTTTCAACCCAATACATGGCGATCTGTTTCCAGGGCAGCAGTGAATGCCAGCCATCAGTTTTACACAAATCGTCACTGGTATGAAACTGAATTATGATGCAGACAGAGCGTTAGATTAAACTCAGTTTTAGGAAATCATGGTGATACATTGTATTTACCGTAAGTGATCTGGGAGACAAAAAAAATAATTCTTAATTATAAACCTCACCCACTACCAGCACTTTAAAATGTACAAACCGACAGCACATACGAACCATCTGGCTCGAGCGGGCAGCACGCTTCCTTTTTATAACCCACCTCCGGTGGCACCGCGCCAGTCTTGCGACTATGATAGCAAGGCATGAGCGCCTGATTTCTCTCGGCTGTTGAAGGGTTAAGCCGTTTAGTGAAGGCCCCGGGGCTTATTGAATATAGTGTGAAAACAAACATTTTGTAAAAAACTTTTGTTGCCGGGCTTGACAACTCTTTATTAAAAAAAATAGGAGCCCACTGAGCAAACCTAGGAGACAATTCTGCATTTTTTTTAGGAGCCAAGAAAAGCTTCTTTTTTTTTTTGTACAGATTTGTGTCGAATAAAACGAAAATTTAGAGGCCAAGTGTAAGGTTTTTAGGGTTAGTGGCCACTTGCACCCTGTGTTTGGCATTTGATTGTGGGTACCAAGACCTTGGATTTTAGGGCAACATCAGGCCTTTAGACACCCCCGGGCTTACCTGAAACCCCCTCGAATTCCTACGAGCAGCAGAGGTCCTTCCAGTCTGAAGAAAGTGCTCAGAAAAGTGATACTTTTTTAATATTTTCGATCAATAAAAAAATGAATAAAATCCATTTTCTTGAAAATCCTGTTTTATTTGCTATAGGGTTATTCAGAGACAGCCGATCTGGCCCCGAACAGTGAATTTCCACATACGGTGACATTTCGGGGTCATTCAGCTATTCAGAGAGCAGGCAGTTCCCCGAATTTTGGCGAACTGCCAGCAATTATGGTGCCTGTTCGGCAGTGAAATCCCCCATAGAGAAGCAACGGCTAATCTATTCAGAGACACCGAACAGCACAGAAAAGTGCCCTGCTGTTCGATGATTTCATTCGGCAGGTTATTCAGGTGAATCCCTTAGGCTTCAATGTTAAAAATATTCCTGTTTTAATGCAATATCTAATCGTTTATTATTTTAATCTGCAGCAAAAAGTCTCTTTATTTATAGATTTTTTTAGGATCTTTTAGGCATTTTTCTGGATTTTTTTCGGCAAATTTTTTTCAGTTTATTTTTTGTGAAATAGTTTTTTCTGTAACAGCCCTTTTTCTTATCATTCATTGGATCTTATATGTAAATTCCAGACATTTTCATTGAGTAGTTTTTTTTCCAAATAGCGTTTAAATTTTGCCACTTTCAAACTTTTTTTTCTTTTTACGGTCGTTTTTTTTCCGGCGGCTGGTCGGCGCTGTGTTCAACGGCTCGGCGGCTTTTTCCAATGTGTTTTTTCCGACGTGGGTTTGCGGGTCCATTCCCTTTACTCCGGGGACTCTGCGGTGAATGCTGAATTCACCGCAGGGTGGGGAACTTTGATTCCCCGAAGTGCGAGGAGCGAGAGAGCATTGAAATGTCGGCGACATTTCGGTGCCCTCCGCTATATATATTATACTATAAAGGCATAATTTTCACTTGAAGGAAAACGAAAATCATTTTTTATTTGTGGTTCACATTCGTCTTCTTGGCATGCGACGTGGCGGTGACGGTCGCAATTACAGACGGATATGATCGCTCGTCCTAGTTACAGATGGCCGCCATTCATTTTTTAATGAGTAAATTGGAACGGCGACACTTGGATCCCCGCCCCCGCCATCCCCACAGTCTCCAGGGCAGGAAGCCGCAGCGTCTGCAGAAGATTTAACACACCGCGTGCATCTCCTAGCATGGACCGCACGCAGTAATACGGGATCCGAGCTCATCACCCGCCGTGCTAATGAGTTCCCTCTCGTCCCCCATTAACTGAACGCTGCTTTGATGTTTTCCGAAGTTGGAATTAGTGTCTTGAGTTTTGTCTCTTCCCATCCCTCAGAGTGATGACTGCTATCCTCAGCATCCACCCTCCCATACGTATCAGAAACCCTTTCCCCCCTCGTTTTATGCCTGCTGTCAGCCTTTTGCCTAATTAATAAGCTTGCGGGCGCGTCTGTGCCACAGCGGCTCCTTCTAAATAGGTGCAGCGGTGGCCATAAATAATTTAGGAGCAGACAGCCAGCAAAGTACGTTTTTGCTTAGTCGCAGATTGAGCTGAAGAACAAGCTGTTTGTTGCAAACACTGCACATGCGCGGCGGAGAGAGATCTGGGCGTCTTGAGTACTGCAACTCTTTGGCGTTCAAGATCTTTTTCTTGCAACTACATTACCCATGATGCTCCGATATCCTCACCAGTGCTTTAAGCAGATGTCAGCAACCTTGGCCCTCCAGGGGCTCTATCACCTCCTTTAAGCTAACACTAGCGTCAGCGTCAGGAGGTCATAGCGCTGTGCCTACATCGCCTTCGAATGGGGAAGGGGGTGGCGAATACACAGAGGTGCCTCTATGTGAAGAGAAAAAAAACTTTAGTTCTGCTGCGGGTAAGCTGCAGAGCTAAAGTATTTTTTGTCGTTAGATGTTACAATAAATCAGCTGCCCTGCCAATTTTTCATGCCTGGTGCCTACATTGAATGGGTTGACAAAAGCCCAGGAGCCAGAATGCAATTTCTAGCGACCATGGCGACCTGGCTCCTGGGATTTGTCGGGCTCTGCATTAGCGCTGGTTAATTAACGATCCGTAGCGCAAGTTTACTGTACTTTGCGCTCCCTATACCTAACATGGGGAGCGCAAAGTGAAAGCACAGATTAACTAGCTTTAGGATCATTTGGTCCTAACGCTAGTTACTAAAAGCATGAGCTGAGGGTGGTTCCTGCATGTTTGGATCTCACTTCTTGTCTATCGTGACAATTTGCAGTATAATAGGGTTATTCAGACTTAAGGGGTTATTCAGAAAGAGCTGATCTGGGCCTGAAATGTCACCGAACAGGGAATTTCCCCATACGTTGACATTTCAGGGCCATTCGGCTATTCAGAGAGCAGGCAGTTCGCCAAATTTTGGCGAACTGCCAGCCAGTACGGTGCCTGTTCGACGGCAGTGAAATCCCCCATAGAGAAGCAATGGTTAAACGGCAGAGAAATGTCAGTGAAATGCCTTGCTGTTCGGTGATTTCATTCGACCGGTTTAATCAGGCGAACCCCATAAGCTTCAATGTTAAAAATATTCCCGTTTTAACACAATATCTAATAAACCGTTTATTATTTTAATCTGCAGTAAAAAGTCTCTTGATTTATTGTTTTTTTTTTCTTTAGGATCCTTTACGCATTTTTCTGGATTTTTTGGGCAATTTTTTTTTTTTCAGTTTGTTTTTAATAGGGTTTTTTTTTCTTCTCTAACAGACCTTTTTATTATCATTCATAGGATCTTATATGTAAATTCCAGGCATTTTCTTTCAGTAGTTTTTTTTTATCAAGAGATCTCTTGATAAAGCTGCACCCCGCAAGCAGCGAAACGCGTCGAGATGGCAGTGTCTTTTATCAGTTAATGTTTCCATTGTGGGTTTTGCTGGCTATTCCTTAGTGGTGTTTTGCCCCTATTCAATGAGGGTGTGGTAGGGTCTTTATTGTGCCATTATATCCCTTGTCATTATCCTTTTACCCTGATGTTCTGTTGACGCCGATTTGGCAATTTACTGTTGTACGTCGGTATTTAAGCATAATTCAGGCGTTGAACAGCTTTTGCTGTCTTTATTTCTCTAATTTGGCCACTTGTGGATTTTGGGTCATATACATTGCTTATTTGTCTGATTCAGCCCCCCCAAACCCTCTATATTGGACTTTCTTCAATATTGGCTTTATAAACACCTCGCCCTGTGAGTGTGTATATACTAGGGATGCACCGATCCACTTTTTTAAGGCCGAGTACGAGTACCGATACTTTTTAAAAGTACTCACCGATACCGAGTACCGATACTTTTATTTAATGTCATGTGACGCTTTCCAATAAGAACAGACCTCATATAAAAATTTATATGAGATTTGCCCCAGCTCACATGGATTTGCCCCAGCACTCATGGATTTGCCCCAGCACTCATGGATTTGCCCCCATTACTCATGGATTTGCCCCAGCACTCATGGATATGCCCCAGCTCTGATAGATTTGCCCCCAGCTCTGATGGATATGCCCCAGCTCTGATGGATTATGCCCCAGCTCTGATGGACTTGCCCCCAGCTCTGATGGATATGCCCCAGCTCTGATGGATTATGCCCCAGCTCTGATGGATTATGCCCCAGCTCTGATGGACTTGCCCCCAGCTCTGATGGATTTGCCCCAGGTCTCATGGCTTTGCCCCCAGGTCTCATGGCTTTGCCCCCAGGTCTCATGGATTTGCCCCCAGGTCTCATGGCTTTGCCCCCAGGTCTCATGGATTTGCCACCAGGTCTCATGGATTTGCCCCCAGGACTCATGGATTTGCCCCCAGGTCTCATGGATTTGCCCGCAGCTCTCATGGATTTGCCCGCAGCTCGAACGCTGGGGAAGCTGGCCGCATGCATGAAAAGCACGCGGCCAGCGTTCCCTTCCGGCGCGCCGCGATACTCACACATCCTGAAGGTCCGGTCGCTTGTTGGCAGTGATGCGATCACGTGGCCGCCGGGCGCATCTGTGACGCTGCCTCCAGCCGAGAGGCAGCGTCACAGGAGCGCCCAGTGGCCGAGAGGCAGCGTCACAGGAGTGCCCAGTGGCCGCGGGAACGCATCACTGCCAAGCGACCGGACCTTCAGGAAGGGTGAGTATCGCGGCGCGCCGGAAGGGAACGCTGGCCGCGTGCTTTTCATGCACGCGGCCAGCTTCCCCAGCCCAGCGGATACCGGCAAGCCGGCCCAGCGCCGGCTTCCGGTATCGGCGGGATGTATCGGGCCGTTTGCACGAGTAACAAGTACTCGTGCAAACGGCAATATCGGCCCCGATACCGATACTAGTATCGGTATCGGTGCATCCCTATATACTATCTCACTTTTTGTTGTACCTCCAGCCAGGTCATCATTGCAGCTGTTCCGTTCCGCGTCTTTGTTTTTTGATCCCAAGGTGGATTTTGTTTCTGGGAGGGCATTAAATAAAGGCCCACCAGTTTACCTCATGACTGAAAAGCAGCGTGAGCAGTGATGGTTGGCTACATAGCAGCCTGTGGTTTCATTTTTTGGATAGGACTCCCCTTCACTAGAGGTGCCTTGACGTTCGGCGGGTGAGCTTACTCTTTTAATGGCCATTAATAGAAACCAAAACCTCTAATTGTGTTTTGTTTCACACGGTATAATGGGAATAAGCGCAGATGACATTTTTCTTCTTGTTATGTTTTAAACTATCTCACTACTCTGTGGGCTCTACAGAACGCAGAACGCGTGAATTTTTGAGCGCAGCGTTAAACGATAACGCGTGTAAAAAATGAACGCTGGTATTACATTCCTCGCGCATTTTTTCATCCGTCAAAAAATAACGCGCGTAAAACGGACGCGCAAAAACGTTGCGCGCAGAAATCCGTGTGAGGACTGTTTTTTCACGCGATTCAGCCAATCAGAATTAAGAACCACAGTTGTCTCCCGTTAAGTTTTTCCGCCTGTCAAAGTCAATCTGCGCATATATGCTGCATCAATAAAAAAAACACGCACAACTTCTCCATTTTATTGTTTGGGTATGTGTAGAATGTGTAACTATACTTTGCTGTATTGTTTTTTTTTTCGTGCTGGTGTATTTGGGTTCGGCCAGGACGTTCAGATTTGCCGTTACCACCAGCTTTTCAAAGACGTTAAAATTATGCGCGCAAACGCTGTGCGTTAAATTTTGCGCATAGATTGTAATACCATCCGCGTACCAGCGCACAAACGCATTTGCGCTCACAATGTTAAGTATAGGACGTGCGCAGCACAGTACGCTCGAGCAGGTTCACCCGAGGTAGACGTTAACGCGCATTTTTGGCGCGGACATTGTAATACGACGTTCAGCGCAAAGGGTTTTGCCCCTCGCGTTAATGCGGTTTTGCGCACGCGTTAACGTTTGCGCCAAGAATGTAATAGAGCCCTGTGTATTTACTGAGGACTGACTAATTACTCCAGCTATTGCCATCGTTTCATTCTCTTTATGTGCTTTTATTCCTTTAGTTTTGTGTTTTTGGATGCCAATAGGAAATTAATAAAATTTATTATAAACTGAAAGCCAATGTTCAGCATACAATCTCTTCTTTCTTTTCTCTGAATATGGGATTATTGGGCTGAATCTGGCTTCCTGTCGCGTCATAGCATGGATTGTGTCCATGGGCCTTGATGGAAAGCATTGCCCTTGTCCGTTTTATGGGAAATCAATCCATCGATGTAATATCTCTTTAATCATGATCATTCACAGCATTAACGATGCCAAAAAATAAAATAAACTCCAATTCTGTAAGATTATTGAATATCCATTTTAACCAGTGACATGTTTATCTCGTAAAACTCCCAGACCCCCCCCCCCCCCCCGGGCCACGTTTTAATCAATATTTCCCTGAATTATGTATTTGTTATACTTATGTCTGATTAAAATGAGGGTATGGAAAGCCGGCTCCGCTGCCAAGCCGCAACAGCTCATGGAGGATTACAGAAAGGTCAGGTTTTACATATATATGGGACGAGAGGGAGAAACTGTCATGTGTGTTTTTTCGTAATGCTACATTAAAGGGATTATTCACTAAACAGAGAATTGCAGATTAATGGCATGATCTGTGTTTTACTCTGAAAATCCATTTATGGGACGGATATTGCTCATATCTGCCAATTGTCCTTATTCAGGACCCACAGTCCTTCTTTTTGGCCAAATCCCTTGTGTCTCTCCTTTGCACTCCTCATGCCCCCCTTTTTAGGGGCTCCTCCACATATATACACGATATACAGGTGTCTTTTTCGGGGTTCCTCCATATATACAGGGTGTGTGGGTGTGTTTTTAGGGCTCTTCCTTAAATTTACTGTGTGCCGTGTCTTTTTAGGGGCTCCTCTGTATATTTGGGGTGTGCGGGTGTCTTTAGGGACCTTCCATATATTCAGGGTGTGCGGGTGTCTTTTTAGGGGCACTCCCATATATTCAGGGTGTGCGGGTGTCTTTTTAGGGGCTCCTCCATATATTCAGGGTGTGCGGGGGTCATTTTAGGGGCTCCTCCATATATTCAGGGTGTGTGGGTATCTTTTTAGGGGCTCCTCCATATATTCAGGGTGTGCGGGTGTCTTTTTAGGGGCTCCTCCATATATTCAGGGTGTGTGGGTGTCTTTTTAGGGGCTCCTCCAGATATTCGGGGTGTGTGGGTGTCTTTTTAGGGGTTCCTCCATATATTCAGGGTGTGTGGGTGTCTTTTTAGGGGCTCCTCCATATATTCAGGGTGTGCGGGTGTCTTTTTAGGGGCTCCTCCATATATTCAGGGTGTGTGGGTGTCTTTTTAGGGGCTCCTCCAGATATTCAGGGTGTGCGGGTGTCTTTTTAGGGGCTCCTCCATATATTCAGGGTGTGCGGTGTCTTTTTAGGGGCTCCTCCATATATTCAGGGTGTGCGGGTGTCTTTTTAGGGTGTCCTCCATATATTCAGGGTGTGCGGGTGTCTTTTTAGGGGCTCCTCCATATATTCAGGGTGTCGGGTGTCTTTTTAGGGGCTCCTCCATATATTCAGGGTGTGTGGGTGTCTTTTTAGGGGCTCCTCCATATATTCAGGGTGTGCGGGTGTCTTTTTAGGGTGTCTCCATATATTCAGGGTGTGTGGGTGTCTTTTTAGGGGCTCCCCATATATTCAGGGTGTGTGGGTGTCTTTTTAGGGGCTCCTCCAGATATTCAGGGTGTGCGGGTGTCTTTTTAGGGGCTCCTCCATATATTCAGGGTGTGCGGGTGTCTTTTTAGCGGCTCCTTATATATTCAGGGTGTGCGGGTGTCTTTTTAGGGTGTCCTCCATATATTCAGGGTGTGCGGGTGTCTTTTTAGGGGCTCCTCCATATATTCAGGGTGTGCGGGTGTCTTTTTGGGGCTCCTCCATATATTCAGGGTGTGCAGGTGTCTTTTTAGGGTGTCCTCCATATATTCAGGGGTGTGGGTGTCTTTTTAGGGGCTCTCCATATATTCAGGGTGTGTGGGTGTTTTTTAGGGGCTCCTCCAGATATTCAGGGTGTGCGGGTGTCTTTTTAGGGGCTCCTCCATATATTCAGGGTGTGCGGGTGTCTTTTTAGGGGCTCCTCATATATTCAGGGTGTGCGGGTGTCTTTTTAGGGTGTCCTCCATATATTCAGGGTGTGCGGGTGTCTTTTTAGGGGCTCCTCCATATATTCAGGGTGTGCGGGTGTCTTTTTAGGGGCTCCTTCATATATTCAGGGTGTGCAGGTGTCTTTTTAGGGTCTCCTCCATGTATTCAGGGTGTGTGGGTGTCTTTTTAGGGTCTCCTCCATGTATTCAGGGTGTGAGGGTGTCTTTTTAGGGTCTCCTCCATATATCAGGGTGTGTGGGTGTCTTTTTAGGGGCTCCTCCATATATTCAGGGTGTGCGGGTGTCTTTTTAGGGTGTCCTCCATATATTCAGGGTGTGTGGGTGTCTTTTAGGGGCTCCTCCATATATTCAGGGTGTGTGGGTGTCTTTTTAGGGGCTCCTCCAGATATTCAGGTGTGCGGGTGTCTTTTTAGGGGCTCCCCATATATTCAGGGTGTGCGGGTGTCTTTTTAGCGGCTCCTTCATATATTCAGGGTGTGCGGGTGTCTTTTTAGGGTGTCCTCCATATATTCAGGGTGTGCGGGTGTCTTTTTAGGGGCTCCTCCATATATTCAGGGTGTGCGGGTGTCTTTTTAGGGGCTCCTCCATATATTCAGGGTGTGCAGGTGTCTTTTTAGGGTCTCCTCCATGTATTCAGGGTGTGTGGGTGTCTTTTTAGGGTCTCCTCCATGTATTCAGGGTGTGAGGGTGTCTTTTTAGGGTCTCCTCCATATATTCAGGGTGTGTGGGTGTCTTTTTAGGGTCTCCTCCATGTATTCAGGGTGTGAGGGTGTCTTTTTAGGGGCTCCTCCATATATTCAGGGTGTGAGGGTGTCTTTTAGGGGCTCCTCCATATATTCAGGGTGTGCGGGTGTCTTTTTAGGGGCTCCTCCAGATATTTGGTTTGTGTGAGTGTGTAACAGAGCTGTAAAGCAAACTATAATAAATCGCTGGCTGTAAATAATATACTTTGATCTTGTTCTAAATGACGTTTTTATTGACATAAATGTCCTCGATAGGTGATGATGTCATTTAAAGAGTCTCGTCTTTGGTCCCGCCTCCAGCGACATACAAGTGACCCCTCTTAGAATATTTGAAATGCTGGAATGTCTTTCTGTATATGAATGTGTATGTATGTATATATATGTTACAGTTACAAGTACTTATAGAGCGCCAACAGATTCCGTAGAGCTTTACAATGGGGATTCACGAACAGGAGACGTAATATATAATAAAACGTAAGGATCAGACGGCCCTGCTCGTAGAACAGCTGTCCTGCACATACAATACGCATCAAAGTGTCTATAAGTTGAAAGCACAAATATAAAATCCGTATTTTTGTGTGTGTTTATGTCGGTGACGTCGTCGGTTTTTATTAATGAAATGTGTATTTATTTTCATTTTATGGTCATTACTGCACTGGTTCATTAAGTCCTGGAAGATGCTGGGTTTTGGTAAACTAGCCGCAGCGTGTATCTCTTGAAACTACACATAAAGAAGTGATTGGGGGAGATCCGCAGAGCGAGGAGCAGATGAGTTGGAAATCCAGGTAGCCTTGTCTGCCCTCATTAATCGGTAAAGTGTTCCACTACAACACTTGCCGTCTGAGCGTCAGTTTTTTCAGACTGGCACCTCGTAGCCGACATCAAACAAAACAAGACGTGAAAGCTGCTTATGAGGAGGCAGGCGCGTCGACTGGAGTGTTTGCATGGCGACACGGACCTTTTCAAACCCATCGAGTGTGAAGCAGCACTCCTAAAAACGCGCAGCGGCGCAGTGATTGATATCACAACCCTCATTCATTCGTTATCTACGCTCGGCAATGTTTTGACCCCAGTCGATGGGCTTCGAATTAGCGCTGTCGAGATGCACTGGTAATATATTCTGGGATATTTCCCACATCATTCATGGCGCTGCCGTTTCCGTTGATGCTTATTGTGCCTTTAGATTAATACTTCGGGAAGCTCGACTAATCACGGCTGTTAATCATCGAGTCCGCGTGACGTTCTATTTAATTGAACAAAGACATCGATCCAAGTGAACACAATGGAAATGGAAGGAAAGATGATTTGTTTTCCCCAGAGCTAACCGCTAAATTTGACACATGACAGATCCCCCCCCCCATGCTCCATCTATGTCATATGTCATGGGACAGCAACCTTGGCCCACAAGGGCCCCTATTCCCTTGTTCGCGATAACATGTGGACGCCAACGGGAAAATCTCCGTCTGCAGGTTTCCCCGTAGCGTCCCCATGTTAGCGTGATATTCTGCGCGGGCGATACCTCAGCATCCGGCACCAAGCTTCAGGGACTTTCGGGTTCGTGAGTCCCTCAGCCGAAGAGGAGGAGCAGCGCGTGGCGAGGGACTAAAGGTGAGCAAAGTCACCTAAAATAATAATCAATAAAAAATGATTGGGCAGACATTGACAGCAGCATCTGACCATTTAATGGCAAAAAAAAAGGGAACTCAGCTTTTCTATGGAGTATCCCTTTAACCCCTTCACTGCTGAGCCATTTCACGTCTTAAAAAAACACGCTTTTCTTTTTTTTATTATTATTATTTTTTTTTTTTTTCTTTACTTTAAACATGGTCATGTTTGGTATCATTGGAAAGGCTCTGGCCTTTCTAATGATAACAAACATGACCCTGCTAGCTGCCAACAGTCGGGAGATATCGAGGTTCAAAAGGAACCCCCTATCTTTCCTTAGGAGTCAATGAGGACGTTCCCCACACGTCCTCACAGTTAGAGTAAAAATAGTTAACCCTTTATCGAGGTTATTCAGAGAAAGGTGAAAACTAGGAGAACTGGCAGGAGAAGAGAACAAGCTAGACCAAATAGCCGATTTGGAAAGTGAGATAAATGAGAGAATTTTTCTGGTTTGGCTATTTTGTCCTAGAATTTTCACTTCTCCAGTCATTCTCCTGAGTTTCACCTTTCTTTGAACAGACCTGTAAATGCGAGTTGCTTCAGAAATGGATCCGTTAAGCAATAGTTATTGTTTACTTAAATGTATAGATATCTGTAAATCACTCAAAACAACACCCGCTGCAACACAATTATTGTAAAAAGCCATTAAATACCTGTCTGAGTGACTGCTCTTATCTTCTGGGGCAAACTATGTATTTATATACCTGTATTATGGAAAGGTTTCTTGGTTAATGCCATTGGAAGGGTTCTAGTAATTTTTCTTGTTATTCTGCATGAATTTTAACAAGAAGAGGTGATGATTTGGTTTTAAATTAACAGCAAAGGTGCAATAACAACAGGATGTCCTCACACTTGTTAAGCGTGAAGTGGTTGGATTCTTCTCGCTCTTTTTCCGTAAACCGTGACCTCTTGAAGTTCCATGCTAGACATGGAGCTTGGTGAAATCTGGCTATACCCAGTCTAGGAGAGAGACCCCGGTGTGCGATAAGTTCAGGGAACTAGAACAGGGATAGAGAGAGGTGTCATGGTTCCTCAGATTTACCACGATGACCTCCAAGAATGTGTAGACCTTACAAACCGGTCAAGGCCTAAAAACGATTGGTCTTTAGTTTATTCTTGTAAAAAAAAATGTCTCGGGAGTGCTAAAACAATCAGGCTTTTGTTCTCGGCTCCGCGGGGGCGGGTCCTTTAGCATGAATCACAAAGGACAGTGACGCAAAGTACCTCATCTTACACTTGGCCTGGTGTCTGGAAGTTGGAACGTTTTGTAACTTGCTGTGGTAGTATAATAATAAATGAAGGGATACCAACTCGGGGCCAAACCCTGAGATTTTAGAGCCTTTTCCAGCTCTTCAGGGTTGGATCTGTGAATGAGAAGCAACTGCTGCTAATATTCGATGGTCTAGTTTGTGTCTAGCAGATTGATGGTCAAAGGTGTAGCGCAGCCAATAAAGTGTGTGTTTGGTTGGCGGGTAATCTGTTGACTTCATGTCTAGAGTTGGGTGCAGTATGCAGATTGGTTGGTGCCCCATGCTACCCAATGAAAAGGATGTTCTATAAATCCACCACATTATGGTGGTGCCCGAAGTCATGCCAGAGTACGGAGGACATTTCTCAGGCTCACTAAGTGTGGATCTAACCTTCCAATGGAAGAACGCTGCTAGAACACCGTATGTTACCATTAGCTTTTGTGTGATTTTCCAAATATCCATTAAAAAAAAAGGAAAAGACATCACAAGCGACTGACACATAAAAAAATAATACAAAATCCGATTACACGAAATGTAGGTAAATCCGCTTTAATCCATTCACCGCTCCATCCTCTGCAACCCATATGATTAATTGAGCGCCAGTAATACTCGTGCTCGCTTGTGCCGATGAAGACGCCAGCCAGTCCCGGCTTCTGCCATCGTATTTTTGGAATCAATTCTGCCAATTAATAACAAAGCGGGTGGAGATGCTCCCCAGATGGTCATGGGCCGCTACCATGTGTTCCACGTCCAAGCCCAATTAAGAAGGTCACTAACCGTACGAATGGCGCGGACTTGAACCACGTCTCCTCCACCTCCGTGGTTTGGCTGCCGAGTCGTGATTAAACAGGATGTTTTCCGATGTGTGTCACTGCGTGTTTGCGTTATTGGCTTTCGGTTTAAAGTGGACATCTCTTCCTGGGAATGAAGACGGCCGTTGCTAGACACTGGAAAGACAAGTCCTTGCCCTTTGTGCCTGAAATAATGTGGTTTATAGATTCAAACAGACAGCAATCCACCGGAGACGCAGTATCTACCTTTGGAAGGGTCTTACTACGCAGATTGCAGTGTGTACTTTTATTTTTTACCATTCTCTTTCATCCTTACTGCTTATTTTTCATAAAGTAGATGATTAAGTCATAATAGAGTCTATATATTATCATCTGACGAAGCTTGCCATCACCTTGCTATATCATGTACTAGAGAAGAAGGGTACCAGGCACACCGGTAGTTGCAAAGTGTTTTTTATTCGAGAGGAATGGCGCAACGTTTCGGTCTGCACGACCTTTTTCAAGCCTCTTGAATTCCTCTTATTCCTCTTACCGAAGTTTGAATAAAAGCCACTTCTCATCTCCACATCGCATCTACCAATGTGCCTGGGTTCCTCCTTCTCTACTACATTGTATTGTTGCGACTGACCCCACTGGGTCATGGAGCACCCGAATATTATTATAGATTTCATGCGAATCCCTCTGAATGCAGCTCCTTTCACTTTGAAACACTGGCACCTTGCTATATGACTTTCCGAGGAGGACCATCAATGGTAATTGTGGTATTTGTAGCTCAAAAACAAAGCGGTCAACCAGTGGATTGCACCTCCTGACAACCACCATTTCCTAATTATCCCATTGCCATGTTATAAAAATGTATTGAGAAAAGGATAGGTTTGTGAGGGTCCTGAGGACGAGCAACGGCACTAGTGGCCTGCTCTACGGTGGGGCCACTTAGGTCTCACAAGGTTTTAGCTCTATTGTGCCATTACTGCTCCATATGCAAATCCGACGCTATCACCCAGAAAGGGTGGCCAGTACTAAAATGCCAAGGAAGAGAGATGCAGCAACCCCCGGCGGTCATTTTGGCTTTGCTAGGTCTCGTCGGGAGGGTATAGCTGACACCACTATAGGCACATCGAGCAAGGAATCCACGTCTGGAAAACCCTGTACACTTCAAGTGAGAAAAGGACAGGTTCCTGAGGGTCCTGAGGACGAGCAACGACGCTAGTGGCCTGCTCTACGGTGGGTGCCCGCTCATTTTTCACATGGTTTTAGCTCGATTGTGCCATTACAAACCTCACAAACCTCTGCCTTTCTCACTAGAAAAATGTATTTATTCTGTTTTACCCAAATTCTGATGGAATTACAGTAAGACCAGTTTTGGGCAGATGTAAAAGTGAACATCCAAAGTGGGGAATGTTGGGTTAATTCATATGGCAGAAGATAAGGCATGTACTCAAGAGGAACGAATAGCCAGTGGACGTTTATTGAAGGGGGGGGGGGTGTAGCAGAACCCACTAAATCAAATGTGACGTTTGGACCGTATAGCCTTAATCATAGTGAGACCATTGGAAACTGGAAGGAAATGAGTGAGAAAGGGATCAATGAGGTGATTGGGGCTTTGGTGTTTTACATTTTTTTATAGTGTGTTTTTTTTTACATTTTTTAAAAAAAAAATTATAAATTTTTACATTTTCTTGTGATAATCCGACAGGCGTGGGGTAAGTATCGTGGTAATATTACTAATAGTATCTAAATACTATCTGGTTTAGTTGTTTTCACCACCTCCTTGTGGTTGACTTGTGGGCCTCAGGGCTGTTAGGACATATTTTTCTAGTCTATAAAGGTTATTTCTCTTTTTATTTCCTGTCTTCTCTCTCACGGGGTGAAACTCAGGACTAGCTACTTCTGCGTCACCAGCTTGTGTTTCAGAGTAAATCAAGATAATTGGTTCTTAGGCTCATTACCGAACTGCTGTTTCTAATCTCTACCGCTAATCAATGGTCACCGGTTGAGTGGAGACTTGTCATGGATAACCTATTGACCCTCTCTCTAAAATATTTCACTTATTGATCATTGTATGACGGCACTGAGAAGAATAGAAATGAAAAAGAAAAAAAAAACCTTGACATCCAAACTCCAGACATTGACCACTCGTTTCCGGAAAATCTACAGATCATCCAAAAAAGTGGAAGATGTGTCTGATGCTCTACCAGTCACGATTTTCCCATTGCTTTCAATGGGAGTGTCCATCAGTCCCTGTCCGACTGCAGTTACGAGCAACAGAACAGTGAAGACTGGGTCGGAAACTCATGTACGACACAAGGATTGGATGGCCCAGTTGCATGACGTGTTCTTATGGAATTGCCTGTTATTCCTTATCTTATAACGTTTTTTCATATGTAGGTTGAATATTATAACTCTTATGAGGGGAAGATCCAAAAGTGAGGTTAAAATCCATGATATAATGATGCAAACCCAATGAAAACTTGTTTATTCAGCTTTTCTCAACATAATCGACGCCAATCTCCAAGCATTGTTTCACGTGGTACACCCACTCAAAACACCTCCAAAAAGCATCTATTGTCATTTTGTCAACATAGCTTCATCTCCAGTGACGTTTGCCTTAGAGTTGGCAGACGTCCCAACTTTGAACGTGACAAGGAACTTTTTGACTCCACTCGAGCAGTTTTTGTTCTGCATTCAACAAACATGGAACCCAGTGGGTGCACTTCTTGTTCTAGTCCAGCTCGTCATGAAGAATCCTCAACATTTTTTTGCTTTTGCAATGTCGAACTCTTTCACAAGCTTTTTGAGAATGGTTTGTAGTTCCTGATCTAGAAATTCCTTCACCTTGACAAACGTGGGTTTGTCTTTGTACATACGGGGGCATCCTTCTATTGGTTCAACAAAAAACGCAAAATGTCCAGACCTGAATCTGCTAAACTACTTGAGGGGCTTCTGGAGACATCAGGCTTCAACACCAAGATGGGTTTTGAGGTCTTGAAAGCACTGGTTCACAGAAAAACCCCATGAAGTTGGTAGAGCAATTCTACGTGCCGATCACCAACATTTTTTGAGTCACCTTGTGTCTCCATGATCATCTGTGGAGATATCAAATTTTTCTAAGTATTAGGATAAAGAAAAACAAATTGAGTCAGTATCATTATTTCATAAAAAAAAATTAATCTTACTTTTGGCCTCCTCTCATACTCATTGCTCTTCCGTTTATCCCAAAACAAGGAGATGAGGATGTTTTTGAAGTGATATTGTCATCCCACTGGACAATGACCAGTGTTAAAAAAGAATAATAATAATAATCCGTGTTTGATTTTTTTCGTTATTACACTTTCTTTTTAGCTTTACTTCACCTTTACAGTTGTTGCTCAGCTATAGTATTAAGTCAACTGCGTCCATTAGGCTGACCATCCACTAGCACCGTATTTGTGCGATCATCTGATATCCTCTGAAGACGTCCGACCGATCCTACATCATGCAGGCGAATCAGCCCTCTCTCACTGCAACCGACCAACGTCGGACGATTTCAGACGATTTTTTGCAATTACAACAGACTAGCGATCTTTCCAAATTATTTGGAATTATCGGACAATGCCAGGACAATCTGGTACAAGTTTACATGGAAGATGCATTGTATAGTTAAACCGCCGTGCTGCGGCAGGGAAACGTGAAAAAGATGCATGGTATAGTAATACCGCCGTTTGGAAGCCCATAGGATTCAACGTAAAAAGATTTTCATTTTTATTCTTTCTTTATTCAACCGTTTATTTTTTTTAATCCGCAGCAAAAAGCCTTTTTATTGATTTGAATTTTTAGAAATTTTAGGTACTTTTCTGGATTTTTTTAGGGCAAAATTTTGGGTTCAGATTTTTTTTTTTAAAAAAAAAACGGACGAGGTCTTTTTTCTCTTGAACGTGTCTTTTTTCTCTCTTTGAGCTGGCTGCATTCAGCATTGCTGTCCCTGGTGCTGAAACCTATTTCAGCACCAGGGGCAGGGGGGTTAATCGCCCTCCGGCAGCCTTCGGCGAGGATTTCTTTTTCACCATTTCGGCTGCGCTGGACGGGGGCTGTCCTTGGTGCTGAAACTCGAGTTTCAGCACCTGAGACAGTTTTTTTTTTCTCCCCACAGCTGCGCCGCAGCAGGGTTTTCATTTTTTTTTTTTTGGGTGTGCCGGCCTGTTCATTGGCCGATCTAGGTTGTCCACAGACGCTTCCCTTGGATGACCCTGATTGGCCGTTGGCGTTGTCTGTAGTCGGTGCCATTGGACGGCCAGCCTTATGGATGTGGGTCTTTGTAGAAGACTCAGTAAGGCTCAAGTTGAATATTCATTAGCTTTCCTGCTGTTGTTATAGCTCGCTGGATGTTTTTATGTTAGTGTTTAGCCTGACCATCAATCGAGTTACACAGCAGGAGAAGTCAATTAATTTCTCATATTGCTACAAGGAAGAGGAGCCCATGATCTTAAACGCTCTCTACATTAGCGGTAAATTGAAAACATGACACAAGGGAAGGGACAAAAGAAATGAAACGTGCTTATGAGAAGAATCGTATCATGTAAAAAAATATAGAAATTATTACAGATCCGCCCTCTGCACCACCGGTTCCTTTGTAATATAGACGACACAGCGTGACCGATGAAATGACATTTTACGCGACAATATCCCGGAGCATGTTACGTCAAGGTAAAGCCGTGAAGCCCCGGCTCGTGTATATGTTGGAATTTTGTTTTACGAAACTGCAATATTATTCGATTTTCCGTGAAGGGATCTTTGATTGAGCTGTCAGAACATGCGTTGAGAAAAGCAGTTTCTTTTTTCAATTCCTTGTGAACGTCTCCCGTGGATATTTGTGAGGCCAGATGGTTAAGAGCAACGTTGACTGAAGGAACGCAAGGCAGATTCCGTGACCAAAGGGCGAGATTTTCTATACAGGACCTGGAACATCGCGTTCATTTATTATTACCGACTCTTGGAGAAAAGAGAATACCTCAAATGGTGTTATCTGTGAATCAAAGAATGGATTTTTATTATAGACAATAGATTAAAATACCAGACCCATCCATCAGTCTTGTATCCAGTAGATAGTTATGATCGGAGACCATCAGTCTTGTATCCAGTAGAAAGTCATGATCTGGGACCACCAGTCTTGTATCTTGTGGACAATCGTGACCTGGGACCATAGTCCCATGGATTTAGGTTGTTACACTCATTTAGCTGTTGGCATAAGCCGGCTGGTGGCTTGCCAGCGCTACCTCTCCAATTCCGTTCAGGCACAACATGCAACAGAAGTTCCTTTTTGACATATCTACAGCCGTATAACTCACACCGCATTGTTACAAATTATAGTTGGCTCTAGACACCCATTTCCTACAACTAATTGAGACAACCAGCATTAGGGTAAGGGCATTGTAGGACTCAACGATACGATTGACTTGCTGACACTTGGGTTGGTTACTTGTTGACATCTACATCTCTCAAACTGGTCCTGGTCAACAACTTTTGTTATAACAGAAGTGGAAAACTCTTTCTCATTACTGATAGGGGGTGGTAGAAAAGGTCTGGTTTGGAATCCCATTCCTAGAACCTCTCCTGCAGTCTATGGATTTGTTAAATTCTGCCCGACGCATTTCAAGCTTGGGTTTTAAAGGCAAATACATGTTGTCAGCCAGAGCTCTGGGAAAAGATGGTGGACACCAGATGAATCCACCATTATGAGAAGACAACAAACATAGGAAGATAATCAGAAATCAAGACTATGGAAATAGTCAAGGCTATGCAAATCAGGACGGTGAACACTAACTCCTAAATAAGTGACACAAAATCTTGTTTAATGGCCCGGGCACTTGGACACAATAGTTGAGCACCGAGTGGTTAATTTTTAGACAATTGGCAGAATTTTGATTTGCAGAGCACTCGTTCTGTGACAAAGTACTTGTGTTCGTTTGTAGAGGAGACCGTGAATGGTGTCCTCTTGACATGTCTGATGAAATGTGTCCATTGAGTCCAGGAATCTGTTACTTGTCATGTTCTCAATGACATTTAGTGACAACCTGGCATGATGAGGTTTCTTTATGAACGGGCGCCAGGATTTCAATAAATACAACGCGGTAGCGATAGCATGGTTGCATTTCCAACCCACTCAAACAGTACAGTGAAAGTTGGCTAGTTTTGTGGGATTATCATTTGTGTGTATTCCACTTTTTTTTTTTATCAGATCTCCATGTGGCATATTTGACCAGACTGGATGTTCCAGGTACTGGTTCACCATACCTTGACATTGATGACCACTGGCTCCCCAATA